>JAECUM010002181.1:163222-265915 GCA_016617855.1 Megalonaias nervosa
AGGATTAAATTTTGGATTATATTCACAAACCATAAGTCCTATTTCCAATTTTTACATTGTTTTCTAGGGAAATAAATTATTTTGTTAAAATATACAAAGCTTGTTGACTTAACTCTTTTCTCTTGTTATTATTGTACAAGGCTACACGTAACACTATTTTGTGGATAATACCAGAGAGGAATTGTTTTATTCTTTGTGTTTTAAAGGTTCTTACAAAACACATATTTTCTTGTTTTGGCTGACACAGTCTGCTCAATTGAATTCTTATTAACTGTTATTTAAACATTATTAAATCCAATTTTGCGAAGATTCATAGATGGCAATGATGATGATTGATTATTTAAGACAGCATGAATAACCATAATGAGTGCAAATTATGGCAGCTTCATATATAAACATGCAGAATGTGCCATATGTAACAAACAGTAGTTGTGGAAAAGATCTTATTGTCTACTGGATTAGATTTTTATTCATCTTAGTTCCTCTTTTGACATCAGTAGATTCTGTATCACTCTGACAGGAATGCACTTCATGACTGACATACCGTATGATGAATTTCTTTACTGCTGTGATTTATGATGAAATTTCAGTAAAATTTGTGATTTAACATATCACTTGTCTATATTTCTTAGGTTAATGAACTAAGTAAAATGTAAAATTAGGCATATGAATGTTTTCATGCTGTTTGTTTACAAATGACATATAAAAATATATTTAAAAAAAGCATTCTTAGAGAAAGACCAACTCTACGGTATATCTTCAACTCAGATTGAACATTTCTAAATTTTATTCTTTCTATCTCCATCAACAAGACAAAATGTTTTCACTTCCACCTGCCTGAGAGTTGCCATAAAGTTACATAGAAATTATGGCAAACTTAACAAATAAACATATGTTGTTACATGTAGGCTCGTACAAATGTAACAGAAGAAAAGAGTGAAGTCAAGAAGTTTTGTATATTTTAACAAAATAATTTATTTCCCTAGAAAACAATGTAAAAATTGGTAAATAGGACTTACAGTTTGTGAATATAATCCAAAATTTGATCCTAAGAATGAAAACACAAATCCTATCACTAAATAGTTCTATTAAAATCCAGGTTCGAATCTCGACGATGTACAAATATGGAAGGTGATGATGTCAGATGTGGTCCAATGTACAAATATCAACAATTCCTCAATTGAATCAGTTTTTGTTTCCAAATAATTCCAGAATAAATTTCCATGAATACTTTCAGAATTTTTTATAAAAAAGTCAACTTGTTGAGTTTCCAGGAGAATAAATTATTAAATCCAAAAATCAGATGAAAAAAAAACAATCTGGCAACAAATAAAAATGACACCTTGTTCCTTCAAGATGTTAAAACGACTCTGCCACAAGAATATTAAGAATGCGTATTTAAACCCCAAAAACATCATTTCAAGTCTCGCGAGCTGGGTCATGCGGTCTCTTACTAGAAGAAAACTATCACGTACGCCAGTGTAGCCCCACTTTAGAACCAATAACAAAAAAGCGTTGTTTACACATGGTGATCACACAATCAAAGTATGGCCCTGATACTGACCAGTCATTTTAACTGCCTGTTTACGTTCTTGCCAGCCCACTTTTACGTCTTAAATAAACAACATTTGCTAAAAGAAAATATCGAATTACTGAAAAAGAATTTTGAAACCTTTCAATAATCATTACAATAAAATGTAATGAAACAAAAATAAAATAAAAAAGAATTTTAAAACTAACACACAAGCAGTTTAATTAGATAACATAACAATGTAATTCTCATTAGTGAAACACCTCTAATCACATCCAAAAGTCCTTTATAAAAAGTTAATAAAATCTTTGGGTTATGTTCTTTTGCAAATTGGGTCCATGGACCATGGGGTAATTTCAATAGGAACTTTTATATAAGTGGAGAACTTGGAGATATATTATTTCATGATGATTCTACCTTAAAAATGCTGATATGGTCTCATGCATTGCAGATAAATAATAACATTCATATTAGTAACTGCAATTGGACAGACAAGTATCACAGCAAATTTTTTTTTAAAAAAAGAACTGTTTTCTTAAAAGTTTTATTGGTGGCCATATAATTTAGGATTTTGTCACTCGTATACAAACCTTAATAAGAAAAGTCTCATAATAATTACATTCCTAGTACTTAAGATCTAATTCTAAATGGTTTTTAATTTTTGGGGTAATAATTTTACAGAGGATGAGTCCTCTACATATAGAAGTGACAAAACTCCCCCGTGTCCCTCGCTTATGTAAAGACTTCTACTGAAAGTACCCCGAAGTTAATCACTAGCAGTTTGGATACTTATATTTTGTTTCCTTGGTAACATAAGAAATATTGAATGTGGAAAATTCTAGAAGTCACCTCTTTGCGCTTTACTTGATATATGTACTGAGTCGGATTGAGAGTCCTTGAACTGATTGAGACTTACGTTTAAAAAAAATCAAAACAGATTGGTAGATATAGTTATGGCCAGTCAGACAGGTAGACATATCTATAGCTTTATCCACCAGTATTATGTACCTGTGGAATAAAAATATAATTTTTCAATCCTGCATTATTAGCCGTATTATTGGCATATTGTCTCTGTAAGTGTTCAATATTGCATTATCTGTGGTCAGCCAATGGGAAATGTTTCAGTGACACATTTTTTGAACTGTTTTAACATGATCTCTTGCTTGTGTCATACTTTGTTGTGATGTAGTCCCATAAATTATTATATACTTGAAGTAAAACAATAAGACGGAGCCAGCTATATCCCCTACTCCACCAAAATGATATTGACTTCAATAACTTCTTAATAGCAAAAGCCATCTGCAGTAGGAGTGATATATATATAGGTGTCTGCCAAATTTCAAGATTTCAACTGGCACGAATTTCTCGTTAATAAGATTTCCTATTATTTTTTATGTAATTTTTGTAGTGAAAACTAAAAAAATAATATAATTATTTGTATAAAACCAAAAAAATTATGATCCATAAACAGCTAAATGAATGGGATTAAAGTTAATTGAATTACTTTATTTTCAATTAATATTAAAAGGCAGTGAAACCAAAACTTTTGATTTATGCAATTTCAAGTTACCATTAATGCGACTACTCTTGGGAATGCAAATCAAGGGTTAACTCTGTGTGTGTGTGTGTGTGTGTGTGTGTGTGTGTGTGTGTGTGTGTGTGTGTGTGTGTGTGTGTGTGTGTGTGTGTGTGTGTGTGTGTGTGATTAAGTATAACAGAGATACATTGAATGCTTCAGTTAGCAAGAGTGTGAATGATGGACGGATGGATCAGCTAATGGACAGAAATTTAAAGAATATTGAAACTGAAGAATTCCTGATAGCAAAAGGATCATCCAGACCACTGGTCTGATGTTTAAAAAGCTTTATTGAGATGTTTTGAATAATTTTGTAATTTACTCAGAAAATTATTTTGTGAATGGTGGATGGATGGGTGAACAGCAGTCACAGTTGTGCGTTATGAAAATGGCATTGCATTAAAACTGTGTGTAATAGCAGAGACATTACCACCAAAATATCAAATTATGTCTGCCATTGTACAACCTCACAAAGTACAGTAAAGTAAAATGCTTTCAGTGACTAGATAATCAGTGAAGGCATCAGTTGCAGTTCATTGATAAGTGCTTGATTATGGCAGTTCTATAAATCAAGCACTTTTATGATCAGATGGAACTTTGATATCAGTGTTTCAGGTTCCATCAAACTCATGACCAAATGACGTGTAAACAAATTTTACATCATCACTTTCAAGATGGGATTCATTAAATTTAGCATGAATTTGTACAGTCATTCATTCTGGAGAAAAACTGTAAATGTAGCAAATTGTCAAATCAGATGGACAAGTAAAAATTTACTGACTGCAAATAGCAAAAGGTACATGTAGGTCACAAGACTAATGCATTTACTCTACCAAATTTTGCAGAGATGTATTGAATGGTTTTAGAGCTCGGCAATGGAAGCAAAAGTGGGATGGATGAATGGATGAACAAATTGACGAAAACATTTAGAAAAGATTTCATGAGTCGACAGATGCATAGCATTAAAAAATTTTATTCATCCACTATTTTGTAACTAATGTCAGTGTGTGCCTTTGAATGTTTGAAATATCACCAGATTTACCTATTAAAAGTTCATTGTGATTGGGGATGGTGGCAAAACAGAAAGGATTTAACAACTTGTTTTCCATTTCCATACATCATTGTGATTGAAGGCTATAAAAGTAATAAATGTACATGGTTAATTATGGAATACTTTTATTAACATTCAATGCAGTGAGACATAGCACCAGTTGCCCATTAGAAGGTATGTTCCAATGCATGTTGAAATGTATAAATACTAAAATATCCTGATGCTGTATTTTGAAATGTATTATGCTTCAGACTCCTTTCTAAAATGTACTGAGCACTGGGTTAAATAGGACTTTCACATACTTTGCTTGTTTTCTTTGCATGATCATGGGATCTATCCAGAAGAGAATGGGAAAAAGAGTGCTATAGGAGTATTGCAAATTTTGATGCAAAAAGAAGCCAGATATTATACTTAGATGTGCATACTGGAAATGTCCGATGAACTTGTCAGATAAATATACAGTGGTCCCCCTCTTGAACGGCCCCTCTGACCAGCAGCCACTTGCTCCTTATGGCCAGAATCTGTCAGCACTGACGAGTTTGTGTTCAAAAGTACCCTACACAAAAGGCCACCCCGCTAACGCGACCAGCGGCCAGCATATTAGTACAAAAATATAACATTTACCCCTCACAAGTGGCCACATTTTATTTTGTAATATGTATCAAGAACCAGCATTTTATTCATAACGTATGTTAAATAATCCGATTTCTGTTTCCAGATGTCAGGTTTTCGTTACTTAAAGAAGTGTCGACTAAAGTACATGTACCACTAAGGTTAATATTAAATCATTTACACCTCACGAGAAGCTACATTTATTCCAAGCCGAGAAAGACTCAAATTTTAATCCATACAAAAAGGTAAGTACACGTAATCCGATTAGCCTTACTGCTGCATTATCATGAGATGTCCGGTTTAGTCACTCTGATAATTGTTAAGATTACAATTATTGAACAGTAGTAACAGCTGAGAAGTGGCGGTATTGATGTACAATACACAAGTCAGGGGGAAAATGGTTTGATAGCCTTTATGGCTTCCCTTAGTAAGATGTTGAGCTTGTTCACTTTCATAATTAGTGGCTATTATTGCTGACAATAATTGTTAAGTTTACAAATCCTAATGGCCGCGAGGTGCTATTGTTCAGGTCAAATCTGCATACATATTGAAGCTGTTTTAGCTTCTCTCACTTAGTGTAAAGAAATGTAAACACAATAGGGTACCAGACTGCGATTAATGAATCACGTGACAAGATCGCTACTTTTAAAAACACTTGGCATTTTGTTTAAATGCAGAAAAATTGTTTTATCAGTCTTGTAGTTGGCAACATTGATGATTACAACTGGATGTAATTGTCAAGATCATAGCAGGGTCAGCATAGGCTAAAAATAGATTTTGTGCAGACATACACACAGAGAAATTAACCTTGAACAAAACAGGGTACTAGACAAAGACCGAAAAATCATGTGACAACACATTTATCGCTTCCTTTACGAAGAAGGTATTTCGTCCACTCTACAAAAGTTTCATCTGCATAATTAAATCGCATACAGTTAGCAACATTCGAATAAATCATTACCAAACATTAATGTGTCATCACGTAAATGGAGATGATTATTTTAGAAAAAAGTTGATTATTCTACTGGATGACATCGGGTGAGGTTGGGAGGGGGAACTTGCCGAACAATTTTAGGTAGAAAAGACTCGAATAAAACAATTTTATGTTGAAAACACTCAAATAAACAACATCGTAACCGATAAGGAGGTTATTCAGCAGCAATGGGAAAATGGAGCAAATGGGAAGAGAATTATGTATGTACCAAGATTTAAATGATGTTTTTGAATGGTTCTGCAATGTGCATGACAACAACACCCGCTCACATGTCACGCTTACGCCAAGAATAAGAACTATTAATGCATATTCAGTTGAAATAAGTCTATTATTATAACAAGAAGAACCTTTTAATAATTAATGTTACTTTTAAACCAAGATATTAAATGAAGATATTAAATGTTTTGAAGAATGTAGCTTTCTTACTACGTACATTACATAAACTTCTCACAAAAATTTAGTCCCTTCTGGAAAGACCACCCATCTTATAAGGCCACTTTCCCAGTGCAGAAGGGGTGGCCGTATAAGAGGGGGACCACTGTATATGATTTTTTTCTCATCTTGTCTCTGTCAGCATTAGGATCATTTCGGTGTAAAGTTTTTGTCCCTGCTAATGTTAAGTTTTTGTGCAGGCTTTTACCACTGAGAAAGGCAAGATACATCTTTCCTTGAAATCCTTGTTAATTAATATTGATAGTTTTATACACGACCTTGCATAAATAAAGCAGTTCGCTAAACAGTGGAGTTGAGCTGTATGAATCTGACTGGAAATTTTTTAGAATATATAATTCACAAAAGGTCTGTCATCAGTTAATTCACTTGGAATTTGTGTTCCCTTTTTCAAGGACATGTATACATCTGATTATACATATTCCAGTTTTCAAGATGAATAATTATTTATGGAGCAGGAAATATTCATTTGAAAATCAGTGTTGTATTAACATTAAAATTCACAGTTGGAATTCTCCATGGTTTCCAAAAATTATTCTGTGTATTTTTTAAGTGAAATCTTTGACCCCATATAACCACCCAATGAGTCAAAAAATCTAATGTTGATATATTTTGAAACGTAATACATATTATGGCCATCATTCTAAAGATGCACACATTAATAGATCTTTATGCTTCTGTGATTTTTTAAGGAGTTGTTGCTCTCTTTCACTAACAAGTAGATGCAATATACGATAGAAGTTAAGGAGCTTTTGCCCTTTTTTACTTATAATTGGATGCATATATGATAGAGCTTAAGGAGTTATTGCCCTTTTTTTACTTATAGTTGGATGCATATATGGCCATAGAACACAATTAATTTTACTATATATTCTCTACATTTGTTTCTCAGTACTGAACTTTCCACTGTGTGACAATCAATACAAATCATATGTCAATCTAAAATACCTTCGAAGATGACTTTACGGTGAAGTTCTTGTCAGGGGTTGACCTGCATTTTTTTGAGAGGCTGAATTGTAAACAAAACACCATGCAATAGAACACAGATTTCACTTCCGGATCATCACCAAGGCCTTATTACTCACTGTACACTGTCGCCGAAATACACACAGACAACCACACCATAAGCTCATATTCTAAAGAATAAACAATTGCCTTTAAATCCTTACCAAGAATGCCTAAATCTAACTCTTGTATCACCACCAAACGGAGACAGGAAAAATGATTTAAAAATAGACTGGGACTACATTCGTGGGTACTGAACTGGAACTATTAATTGTGACCTAAGGCCTGAAAGGCCCAATTTCTATGGCCAATTTTAGTCAAACTTTTATACTTGCATGCCACACTTATTTCAACTTTAAACATGAAGTCTTTTGGAATTTCCTTGCAAACAAGACATGTGACAGCTGTCAGAAAGTGTGTAGTGGTGGTGTTCCCCAGGGTGCAAGTTGTGGTCCAAGTGTTCTTGAGAAACCAAAACTAAATTTGCTATATCTTCCTTAATTACAGGAATTTTTCAATGCAGTAAAAACCTAAATGTAATACATGATAAGGCCTGTCTGAAAATATGTTTGAAATTTTAAAATATTGATAAATTAAATTTTAATGGAAATTTAAATAAACATTTAAATTTTAAAAACTAAATTTTTTAAAAAAAATACATTTTCACACAAGTTATAAGATTCATTTTGACAAATTTAAGGCAGCAAAGTTGATTAATGAATGGTATTTAAAACAAATGGTAGTTTGGGTCTGTACAACTGATAACATTTTTCCCAGGGGTACTGAAGCCTGATAGCTCACAGTGATTTTGGCAGCAAATTGCAATATGCCTATCCAGATGCATATAGGTGTACACACTAAAGAAACAATGACAGGTGCTATGTTCCACATTTATTGTGTCAGGTACTTGGGCAGTTGTTTGTATAACTAATAGTGCACTCAAATTTAAAGTTTTGGTGGGACCACTACCATGTTTTATAGCAAAAATGCATTCCATTTTAATGTCGATAACTACAAAAGTCAACAATGTGATAGGAAACTACAGTTTCAGGGAGGTTCCACCTTACTGAACCATGGTGCGAATCTCTCTCATGAAGATCTAAGCCATGTCTTTGAGGTGCTGTATATCAGTGTGCTGATATGAACTAATCGTGGTCACTTATAGCAGTACACTGCACATGTCCTTTATGAGACCTTGCTATCACCACCGGACTACTGGAGAGCTTCCAAACTGATCCAACTCTAACACTTTGTTCCAGATACCAGGCCAGACCTGAAAATATATAACATGTTTCACTTAATTCTAGAAAACTGTAAGATGTAGGCAAATGAAATTAAAATGTGTTGGATATGGTGATTTCAAAATAACATTCAGGTTGCAAACATGGGAAAAAATAGTAAACTTTACAGAGTGACACTCAGAAATGTGAAGCAATGGGCATGTATTAAAGTGATAAATGCATCCTAAAAATAGATGATGTTTCTACAAGCATATTTAGCCATTTACAGGTTAAATAACTAATCAGGTAGAGTATGTATCATCAAGTTTAAGGCAATGTTGGAACGGTGAGGTTTGATCATTGGTGCAAACATTAGTACATACCAGTATACTGGAAAGTCAAATGACAATGTACCAAATTAAAATTTATTACTATAAGCAATCTTATTCATGAGGAAAATAACAATTTTGGATATTGCGAGTGAATACAGCCAAATGTGGCCACACAGATCAACTATAGGTACCAACAGATCCTATATCATCAACCAAATGTGAAATTCTGATCCCCAAACTTGTAAACAAGGATGGACATTTGCATGTGTGGGACATATGCAATGTACTTATTAAAATCACATGTGCAAACATAATTCAAATGATCTGTTTGAACATTTTTAGTCTATTTTTAAGAGTGTTGGTTACCAGTTATTAAGCTCAATGATTCAATGGAATCAGATATCAGCTGATGCTGCAATACCGCACTCTGTCAAAGTACTAAATTGAAATATGTTACCATACAGAGGCATATTCATGATGAAAATAACATCTTGGATATTTGAAGTGCACACAGCCAGAACTGAGCCTTACAGGTTCACTATAGGTACTATGTCAGCCTATATGATGTACTGAATGTCAACTTTTGATCCCAAACATTCTAAAATATATGCATATTTGTTCATGTCAGCTATGTAACCATGTTAAGATTAGTTGTACAAAGTTAAATTCAAATAATCTGTTTGAATATTTCTTATGTAATCTTTAGAGTGTCAGTTAACAAATATTATTAGTAATTAATAATGCATAAAGCAAAATGGATCATTAGAATTCCCATAATATCATCTAGGCCACAATGCCGCACTACATCAATCAATATCTTAAAGAAACTGAACAATAAAATGGAATGCATTCTGTGTTCAACTTACATCCTTTTGCTGTTTTCTTACATGCAAGGGTAAATATACCTGGGGAAAGTATATTTTATCCCTTTGACCTGTATTTCATTCTCTGACAGCTTAATATGATTTTGTAGAGAACTTGAGCAGGTTCTAGTATAAAGTCTTCATCTCTGTCCTCTCACTAAATACCCTATAACTATGTTTATAAACAATTACTGATAGCTATACAAGCAGATATGTGTTACTCAGGAAGTCACCCCATCATAAACACATAAATTAACTGCTTGGACCCCAAATAAATAGTTTCAATGACCTAAAGGTACAATACAAAATAGAATTTTGTCTTCATGTATTTTAAATGAAGGTCTCATTTTGACTTACAAAGATATTTTCTGACAAAATTTGACAAATATCCATCATTTGAGCTTGTATATGGTGTAGGAGTATATACATGCTGATATCATTTAATATCATTCTCAATACATATTATATATGTGCATTTTTGATGGAAAAATTTTATTTTTGATTTTTTTTTTTTAATTTCATTTAAATTTTTAAAATAAAAATTAATTTCTTATTTTTAATTTCATTCTTATATTTTTAAAGTCAATATACATAATATATTAAAATTTCATGTGTCTATCATTATTAATAAAGATTTTATACCAGTTTAAACTTTACTCAAATACTGCACTGACAGTCAGGCCATAGAACACAATTTTACTATATATTCTCTACATTTGTTTCTCAGTACTGAACTTCCCACTGTGTGACAATCAATACAAATCATATGTTAATCTAAAATACCTTCAAAGATGACTTTACGGTGAAGTTCTTGTCAAGGGTTGACCTGCATTTTTTTGAAAGGCTGAATTGTAAACAAAACACCATGCAATGGAACACAGATTTCACTTCTGGATCATCACCAAGGCCTTATTACTCACTGTGCACTGTCGCTGAAATACGCACAGACAACCACACCATAAGCTCATATTCTAAAGAATAAACAATTGCCTTTAAATCCTTACCAAGAATGCCTAAATCTAACTCTTGTATCACCACCAAACGGAGACAGGAAAAAATGATTTAAAAATAGACTGGGACTACATTCATGGGTACTGAACCGGAACTATTAATTGTGACCTAAGGCCATATGATAGAGCTTAAGGAGTTATTGCCCTTTTTTTACTTATAGTTGGATGCATATATGATAGAGCTTAAGGAGTTATTGCCCTTTTTTTACTTATAGTTGGATGCAGTATATGATAGAGGTTAAGGAGTTTTTGTGCTTTTTTACTTACAGTTGGCTGCAATATATGACAGAACTGTGTGAATGCAAGTCCCTTTGCTGCATTGCTGTGAATTTTATTATTGTCATAATCATAAAATTTGCATGTCGAGCAGACACTATATTTGTACTGTTTCAGAGGAGTTATGCATTTGTTTAGAGTATAGACTCGTCTTCGTCTTGGGGTTATTGGTGGGATGTTTTTTATCTGGTTAAATACAGGTTTAGAATATTATATGATCCCAGATTCAATTTTCTTCCATTTAACTACTATGCCATCTCTTGGCCATGCTTAGAAAAATACGACGCATTTCGGTTATTTTTCTCCCCCATGATTTTCCTAATATTTAAATAGCCTCACTCAATCCACTTAATAAAATTTGAATATTTTAAGATCCCAGACTACATTTCTCTCAGCATCACTATGGTCATGTGGTTAATTCAGGGTTCCCACACTGGTCTGGAACTCTGAAAAAGGTATAATATTTGAAATTTGCTTTTCCAGGTGTTGAAAATATCTGGAAAAATTGAAAAAAGACTGAAAAAGTATTGAAAAGTCTTAAATATTTTGTCATTTCAATCATCTTAGTCAGAACTGGTAGTATGACTGCTCTTTTGCATTTGGGGGACATTTTAGTATGCAGATTCAGACATCTTTGGGATGTCTGGAAATTTGTATTTTTTGCTCTGGAATATTTTTTTAATTCTTGGCAGGAACCCTGTGTTATGTCCTGCATGTAGCATGTTGCTAAGAATTTGGACACTTTGAATTATTTTATCATTATTATTATTAGTAGTAGTGGTATTATTATTATTATAGTAAAACCTGACTTAAAAGACCACTGTAGTTAAAGACCACACTTTTTGAACCACAGATCAACTGTCTTGCATAAAGTGATGACATCTTAGGACAGACCACTTGCTGACATAAGGGGATGGTATTTAATGACAGATTTCATTGTATTATTATTATTATTATTATTATTATTATTATTATTATTATTACTTGACCTGACCTGGGCATAAGGCCAAGTGAGCTTACAGTATGATCCTTCATTTGTCATGTCCATGCATCAGTCTTAACGTTTTAATCTTCTCCAAAACTTCTTGACAGAATTCAAGCAAATTTGACAGATACCAGTAGCATCTATTGTTGAGTCTCTATCACATCTATACAAATTATGCCAGTCTACCGACAAATAGAATCCCATCATAAAGGCATGGTAAGTTTCTACAAGTGATGCTGATCTGCCATCAGATATGGCTGCCATGACTAAAAATAGAAAAGAAAATTAAATGTCTTCTCAGAAACATCCAAACAGAATTTGACCAGATTGTACAGAAAGCAATCTGACAGTCTTTAAATTTTATTCACATGATGCTGAGCCACCAGTAAATATGGTCACTATTAAATGACTTTTAAAAATCAGCTCAACAGTATTAGTCCAAATTTGACAAAAGCATCATGGCATTGAGGACTTAAAATTTTGTACTAATGAATAATCTGAATAATGATGAAGAAAACAGTATAAGCTATGAATATAACAAGTAACACTCTTTTGTGTTCCACCTTCAAATATGGCCTACTTTACTAAAAATAGAAAGCCCAAGAAACTGCTTAGCCGTTTTTTGGGCAAATTTGTAGAAAGCAACCTGGCATAAAGACCTTTTAAATTTATGCACACAATGCCATTTGATATGGCTACCATTGCTAAACATAGAAATACCTGCAAATGACTTCTCCAAAATAGCTGAATAGAATTTGACCCAACCGGATGGAAAGTATCGAGATCCATGCCAGTTTAACATATTAAAGCAAGGGAAGTAACCTATGAGAACTGCTGAGAATCACAAATTTCTGTTTGTGCAGAGTTCTCCCCCTTAAAAAATGGGTTACAACAAATAATTTTAGAATACAGGATGTATAAATTTCATTACAGATTAATACATAGTTGATATTAAGCTGAAAAAGTATAATTTAAGTTGAAGAAAATAACAGTGAATATAACAGGTGACACTCTAAGTAGTAAAATTATGGACAAGACTAGTTTTGGAAAATATAGTTGAGGGTATGCAGTCTGGTGAATAAATTTGGTGCTAATTCTCAAAGGACAGATATAGAGCCAGGAACAAATGCTGCTGGCATAAATAATGACTTTTTCATTCCAAGGACGTGTATATTGTATTTTCTGATTTTGTTGACATAAAGAAATAATTGCTTTTTTTGTCACAAAAAGTATTCAAAAATATTTCAGTGTCCAAAAGCAAATAAACAGATGAAAATTCCAAGCCATGGCAAACCTAAACAGAGTTAGACTGTCCCTTATGTCACATTGCAAAGTAATCACATTTTACATGCATATTAATGAATTAAAACTGACAAAACATACATTGTTTCATCTATTTTATTTCAGCCCACAAAAAAATACAAAGATATTAAAAGATAGAATTTAAAATGTGAAGCAGAATAATCCATTCTTTAATCTTCATTATATCTGATGTAAATAAGATAAGCAACACAAATATTAATAGACAGTTTAGCAACATAGTGCTTCAAACGTTTCTTTCCATTCCATAGCTCAAATACATTTATGAACTTCTATTCACATACTAACATGTTGGTTACCCAGTTGGGTGATATCAGGCTGACTTGGGTCATTTGTTTTTACCAATGATGCTGATCTGTCGTCATACATGGCTGCTGTTGTTAAAAATGAAAAGCCTTTTGATTACTTTTTCTCAGAAGTCACAAGTGAATCGGAGCAAATTTGACCGAAAGCGTCATGGTATGAAGGCCAGAAAGATTCACAGCCAAATATGGCCATGTCCACAAAGAAAGGAAAACCTTTAAACAGCATATCATCAACAACTGGCATATGTACTTTCTTATAAGTCATGTCAAACTGCAAACAATAAAGATTGAGATCTGCTGTAGTATAATGTGTCAGCAGATCAGGGTCTGTGTTCTTTGTTTTACTTATTACCCCTAACAAACTGCACTGACCCAGATCTGCTGGCGCATTGTGCGACAGAGGATCTGGATCTGCAGTTTGCAGTTGGACTCGTCTTATAAGCAAGTATATATACGGTATTGAAAAGAATGTTATCAAGACCTTTCATTTATGTACACTTGATGCTGATCTTCCATCAGATTTCGACACAATACTAAAAACAAAAAATACATAAAATGGCTTCTTAGAAACTGCAAAATTTGACCAAATTTGACAGAAATAATCATGGCATAATGGCCGTTAAATTTTGTACAAGTGATCCATGACTCAATGAGGCTATTGTTACTAGAAGTAGAAAAACATTTCAATGACTTCTCAGAAACCGGTCAGCAGAAGTTGACCAAACTGCACAGAAAGCATTCCTTAATAACTCTTGCATGTTTGCTCAAATACTGAATTGCCATCCATTACTAAAAGAATATAAAACCTTTGAAGGTCATAAAGCATTGTACTTAACAAGATTTCTTGGTGAGATGTCTTTTGGCTTTGGACAGCTCTCAGCCAGGTGAGCAACCTCAGTCCAATTGGGCCTCGTGTTCTTAATACTATTACACTAGAATCTTGCTTAACATAGTTGGGTTCACAAAGTGTCATCATGTTATGTTATATATTTTGCAATATTGCGATGAGTCAGCTGAAAAAATTATTGTATGCATGCTTAACCTCTTAGCATTGTTAGGGGTGGAGGTGGACAAAACTATGCACTGTAAACAACTTAATTTGATACATATTAGATGAGAAATACTCAAAATATTAAGTACATATTTAATTATTTAATTTTTAGCAGAGATCTATGCATTGGTACATGCAGGTACAAGAAAATTGGCAGCTGAATATTATAAATAATTTAAGTACATGTGCACTCACCAACCAATCTCATTTTGTCTGCAGTTCCAACAGAAATGTGCACAAAGAAGCATAATTTCTATTTGTATCCAAAAACTTTTAGTTTGTTGCAGATAAACTTCACTATCTTATGATGGTCTATATTTTATGCTTTTGGAAATGTGTATGTATATGCTAAACAAAATGGACATGTTGGGAGTCTCTAATAAAAAAACTTGTATTTAGGCTTGAAAAATATTTTAACAGAAACTTGTATATGGGTATTGACTATACAAAGTACCAGAGATTAGCAGAGCACCAGTTGTGAAACTGCCACTGAGATTCTTTGTGAATAGTACAATGTGACTTATGTACCCTAGTTTCAGCCAAGTTTGGCAGTAACCATTCTCTTTCTTGGGGTCCAGAGCAATCTCCAACAAACATTCGAGTACTTCTCTAAAAGACAGGAAAGAACAAATTAAATGAGGCCTATATTAATTCAAATATATGCTGATAACTAATACAATGACTTCACACTACTACACAGCAAAAACTGGCAGTAACAGTATTGTTGTTGTTGTAGGGTTTAACGCCATGATAGGCTATACATGGCAGCCAGTATAAATGGTGGAGGAAGAACCTGGGAAAACCCTGGAAAGAACCACCAACCCACAAGAAGCTACTGGCAAGCTTTCTCACATACCCACATTAGCCGAATCTGAGACTCGAACCCACGCCAACAGAGGTGAGATGGAAGTGATCCGTATCTGTGAGCACTGTAGACCACTCGGCCATTCGGGGCCCTGTAATAGTATTGATTACAAGAGTAAATCACTGTACCCATACAATACATGTATAATGGAAGCCTTAGTGTAACAATGACATATTAATCTGAAGATGACTACATTTCTGAGTTCATTTTAATGAAATAAAAAGGATTGGGTCTGACTTTATGTAGGTATAGCCATAATGTGACTTCAAAATTTACATGAAAGACATAATGTGGGGATATATTTATGTTTATGGAATTTATGTCAGCAGCTGAAATGATGGTGGGTGAGGGTGCATGTATGTGGCAATAGCCAAAACAACTATCCGCTAACAGTCATCAAAAATTTTTTGACCTCTATTCCACAAATCAGATTTAACTTATTAAGGGACATATGTTGAGGATAGAGTTTATTGCATATGAAGGGACTGATTGACTATCAGCTGCAAGTTGACTGTAACGTGATGATTGGATGTCAGCATGACCAAGCCACATGTGTATGAAAGCAGCTTTCGTTTTATTGTTAATAATGTAGTACCGACGTTGCAACATCTGTTTGCTTTAGGACTAATGGCAATGACTTGCATTTGCTTCAGTATTTGGGTGGCAAATTAACAAATTAATTTGGGTGATGAACCTATATCAACAGTGGCATTGTTTGGGGCATGGGTGGGTATGCTGGTTGACTGAGCAAGCATTGATGCTCTGTTGTTTTTCCCAGTATTTTACAACATTTTGCAGATTGCACTGAAGACACATTCAAAGAAGAATTATTAGCAGTTGATGGTTCACAAGTAGTAGTTGTTATTATGGGTGTTATTTTTTATGGGTGTTATTATGGGTTTAATGCCATTTATCAGCACATGATAGACTATACTTGGTGGCTAGTATATTTACCAGAGAAAGAACCACCAACTCACAGGAAGCTACTGGCAAACTTTCTCACATGCCCATTTTGGCCTAGCCTGAGACTCGAACCATATTGACAGAGGTGAGATGTCATTGATCATTAATGGTAACCGTCTCTGACCACTCGGCCACCCAGATCCCTGATAGTTTTGTATAAAATAGGTTAAGACTTTCAGAAAATAAGTTATCAGGAAAGAGCACTGACAGACTGTTGACATATTTTCAGTGAACATCAGCTATTCATTTAAACAAAGGTAAGCTATTTCTTCAAGAATACAACACATCTCACCAGATTATCAAATCCAATTCATGTTTGCTTTGCAAATAAAACTTTGCAGTTATTCAAAAATCATTCTAAAGAAATTAATGAAAAGGTTGTACAAATTAGGGAGCAAGGCTACACAGTGGTGTTAATTGAAACTGGTTTTATAATGAAGCATTTTATAGTCAGGTTTTCACTGTATTATTATTCTGTAAAACCTTGTTCAATTCAATGTACATTTTGAATATGACATGATCACATTCTTACTTATCGTCCAGTACCACTCCTGCTCTTGGATTATATCCCTGGAAGGGGCCCTGGGGTAAAAAGCTTGAAACCTTTCAGTTATACTGTAGGTTTTTGGCATCCAATTTATACCCTATTTGGAACATCTAACATGCTTCCCTTGCTTCAGATGGCATTCCAACCCTTGAGTGATGTCTCTGGTTGCGGCCAATGAGGTCATGGAGTTGTCTTTTTTTATATATTGACAGTTCATTTATTTGGCATGCATTTCTTAAAACACATTTGTCTTAAAAGATAATCACAACATGAAAATGTCATGTTCATGAAAGAATGGTTATGCATGTTTTTGGTATAAAATTTCTTTCTGCCTGTGTACAGATTTGATGAATGCCACATTGCATGATTCCTACTTTTCTTTTCTTTGCATGCTTCAGGAGTTTCCTATGCTGAGTTAAGGTATGAAGTTCCGCCAACACCAAAAACTGAGAAAATGGAGACCAATTATGTGTATAGCACCCCTCTTCCAGGAGTTCACCCTGTCAACAGTTCCGAATCAGATTCCACAAAAACACAAGGAGGTACAGCATGTTGTTATGGTTGTTACCTGACATAAGATCAACAGACCAAAAAATAAAATTCACAAAGTTATATAGATGATACAAAAGATACACATCACACAAAATTGACACAATAAAACATGTAAAATTATATAGCCAGAAATGGCACTAAAATGTGTCAAGTTTTGAAACAAACATCCTTCTATGAATTGTTTGTTTTTATGCCATTGATTTTGGAGTGCCCAGTGAGTCTGATGTTCTGCTATGTTGGACAGATATTAACATATTAATATACAGATGATACATAAGACTAACTTTGGGATTTTTTTTTGTTTTATCATATTGTCATGTTGGTGTTTTGTCATGTGTGTCTTTTGCTGGGTCATTGATTGGTTGTATTAATTAGGTGTCACATTGTACGTCAGTCTCTTGTGCATGCTGAAGGCAGCTGTGTCTTCATTCAAGTATACTTCCTACCTTAATATTTAGATCCATTACTGTATAGAAGGCAATTTTTGCGGATGTATCTGGCAATTTTGTTCAGAACGGGGTTTTTTTAATTTTGGCTAGTTCTCTACCGGTCATAGACTAGAAGAGCTTATGTGTTGACTCGTCATCCGTCAATCATCCGTTGTCCATCACCTGCCCATCAGCACAAACTTGGAGGATTGCCATGGGACATTAAGGACATTTATCCCAAGGTCTAGTTGGTCCCAAACAAAAATTGTGCCCCTCATATAGCCAGTATTACCACCTTGGTAATCAAGTTGAGAACTTGTTACTGTTACTCCTGAACAGATAGTGTTATTGACATGGGATTTTCACTTAAAGATATTTTATGATGTCAAGGTGGTTGGATCTGACATCAAGCATAGCCACCTGAGTGGCCATCTTGAAAATATTGTTGTCTCTGTTCCTCCTAAACAGATGGTTGTGCAGACACAGGGTATTTACTAAAAAATAATTTATGAGATATAGTTGGTTCTTAAATGAAAATGGTGCCTTTCAGACACCTGTTATCACCTCCAAGGTGATGATCTTTAAAATATTGTGATAAATATCTAGTTGGTCTTAATTGAAAATTATGCCAATTCTATATAAAATATGACCACCATGGCAGCCATCTTGGCCATCTTTGTTCCAACTCCTAAATAGATGGTATTGTTGACACTGAATTTTCTCTACTGCTTCTGAACAGAAAGTCAATCAACCATGGGGTTTTCACATGAAGATTTCTTATGCCATCTAGTTTGTCTTTGATGAATACTGTCGTCCAGACACCCAGTATGGCCAACACAGTGGGCCATCTTAAAAATCTCATTATTGCCAATTCACCTGAATCATATCAACATGGGGTTTTCACTAAAATGCTATTTATTCTATTTGAAAATGGTGCTGATCTTAAATCCAATATGGCTGTCATAGCAATCACCTTGAAAAAGTTATTATTGAGACTTCTCCTGAATGGAAAGTCATTTCAGCATAGGATTTTCTTAGGGAGACATTATGATGTCTGGATGGTCTTCAGTAAAAATTGTGCTTATCTTATATCCAACATGGCTGCCACAGTGGCCATCTTGAAAATCTTGTTGCTTTTCCTTCTCAATAGAAAGTCATACCAACATTGGGTTTGCACCAAAAGTCTTCTTATGAAGTCTAGTTGGTACTAAATAAAAATGGTTCTGATTGGACATTCAGCATGGCCAAAATGAAAATCCTGTTGCTACTCTTTCAAAACTGAATGCCATTTCGATGTGGAATTTTCACCAAAAGACTAATGATGATAACTAGTTGGTCCTAAATAGAATGGTGCTGATCTGACCTCATATATGTCTGCCATAATGAACATATTGAAAGTATTGTCCCTAATTCTCCTGAATGGGATGTCATATCAACATGGGATTTGCAACAGAAATCATGTGTCTAATTTGTCCTAAATGAAGATAGTGCTGGTCTTACATCCAGTATGGCTGCCACAGTGGCTAATTTTAAAAAATCTTATTGCTCAAGAATATCAAAGATGGCTTCAACACAGCAGTTTAAAAAGAAATGATAATCGTGGGAATTCCTGGAAATTCTTTTTGGCCAGCAGAGCATCAATCTCTAACCTTGTTGTAAATGGGGGATTAATTCAGTTTAGTGAAGATTTGCACAATTTCACATCCTGGAGAGGTGGAGAAGTACACTGAATCAGCACCTGTCCTGGACAGTGTTCAGAGGACAGCACTGATAGGCATATACAGGTAGTTTTCAAAACAAATTAGGATTGCAGTATAGTGACTTCTATAAGCCATCTCCATTTTGTCATTCAGTCTTAAAGGTAGGTGAGAGATTTGACTATGTTGCTAATACATCATGGAAATTTGTGCATTTGCACTGGGGAATCAGTTCACAAAGGCTGCTTTCTGTTTCACAGCACATTTATTCAGACATTTCATAATTATAGTAATACCTCAACTGTAACACATTTTCAAATTGTAATTCTCGTAGCTAGCACATTATATTCCATAGAATTCACCATGTCATTTGTCTATATTGTAGCATCTTAAAACTACTTCATATCCAATTTATATGATGAAAGACTTTGTGGTCATAACTGTACTAAACTGAACACTATAACTCTACTGAAGCTGAACACTATAACTTAACTGCAGCTGAACACTAAAATTCTACTGCAACTGAACACTAACTCTAATGCAACTGAACACTATAACTGTATTGTGAATGAACATACTATAACTGTACTGTGACTGAACACACTATAACTTCACAGCAACTGAACACTATAACTGTACTGTGAATGAACATACTATAACTGTACTGTAACTGAACACACTATAACTGCACAGCAACTGAACACTCTAACTCCACAGCAACTAAACACTATAACTATTGCAGCTGTGCACTATAATTCTACTGTGACTGAACACATTAACTCTACTGTGACTAAGCAATCTAACTCCACAGCAACTGAACACTATAATTATATTGCAACTGTGCACTGCAACTCTACTCTGTCTGAACACACTATAACTGTACTGCACCTGAACACTAAACTCTACAGCAACTGAACACTATAACTACTGTCACTGAGTACTATAACTCTGCTGTCTCTGAGTACTATAACTCTACAATGACTGAACACTGTAACTCCTGTGCAACTGAACACTGTATTGCAACTGTGTGCTATAACTACTTTGACTGAACATGCTGTAACTGTACAGCAGCTGAACACTGTAACTCTACTGTGACTGCACTATAACTCAACTGAACACTGCAACTCAAGTGCAGCTGAACACTAAATATACTGTAACTAAACACTATAAATCTGCTGCAACTGAACACTATAAATATACTGTAACTGAACACTGTCAATCTACTGTAACTGAACACTGTAAATATACTGTAACTGAACACTATAACTTGACTGCAACTGAACACTATAGCTCTACTGCAGTTGAACTCATGACTGAGTTGCCTTGCTAAAACTCCCTGACAGCACTTATCATCTAATTCATATTCCATGTTTCATATTACCCTATTACAATTCTGGCAAAAATTAATGTAATCAATTGGTCAACTCAGCTTAAGAAGGAGAAGTTTTTGTGATTCTATAGTAAGAGTTCTGTGTGTCCCATACCATCTATACACCCTACAGGTAGCCTGACCACTTCAGGATTAATATCATATGTATGTCCTGGTCACTTCTTCACTTGATATATCCAACTTTCAGCCTAGTACAGACCCTATAGCAACCTATTTAGTTAATATGGCACACATGTAACACCTTTTCATCTAACACTGCTTCTATATTTACCTTGTGGGGAATACCAGTCTGAGTGCTTTGTAGTCTTTAAAACCGTAACATTACTAACATTTAATGTATTCAAAATTATTATTTCATTTTATAAAAGAATGAATAATGTAACTTGTATTTTTAGATTAATAATTTCATCTTGCCCAAAAATCCACTTTGTCATACATCAGTCTTTTTATGACTATTTTAAAGTAGTTTCAATTTCATATTTGCAGTAAATGCGAAAAACTATGACTTTAGTGAGTGTCACCAAATGTGTAAAGTATAAAAACTGTCGTTGACAAGAATTAATAAAACAGTGACAGTCTCATAGCTGTCATTGCAGAAATACTGTCACAGTCACAATTGTTCTGTAAAAATGTGTCATTTTGTATACAACATTAACACAGATTGAAAGACAAGCAATTTTCATTTCAGAAATGATATCAGAGTTTTTCTATGAAAAATGTGTTTCTTTGCAAATACTTGCACATGGTTGTTTGGGTGTTGGATACCGGTATAAAAAAATGCAGAAATACAGTGCACATCATTTATAATTGTTGCAGTGTGCAGAATTCCCTATCTTTTCAAAAATTTTAGTTTCCAAAGTGGAAAACGGATTTTCACTTTAAATTTAGCAGATTTTTTTTAATCTGAATTGTAGCAGATATTTTAAATGTGGTAACTGATTGCATGAACATTTTAGAAGTTGTTTCAGTATGTCATTGAGGTATAAATACTGTTATATATTGATACCATAACAAATAATGACAGCCTTCAATCTTTTGTGACTTTTAGTTGAAGTTTTGCAATGACTATATCTCCATTTAGTTGATTGACTTATTAACTCAGATACATGTAATACAAATTAACATGTAACTGGTTTGTTATGAAGATTGTCACAGAAGGACCAAAAATTTGGCACAAGGTTTATTTACTCACGGACTTTTCATTTGACAATTATGTAAACCAAACTGATGCTTGTTTACCAGTTGAATCTGTTAAGAAAATTCTAAATGATCCATGGGTTGAACTTGAGATAACTGTTAAAAGTTAAAATTGATGGGTTAATTGGGAATAGGTGTATTTTGTCATCTCGGTTTGAAAAAAAATTGCAACATACACTTAATTAGACCAGAGGAATACTTAGAAATTGCAGAAATTTCTAGAATAAACATTTATTTATGTACTTTAGTTGATATACAATCCGTATTGGACTTTTACTCAGGTGACGATTATAAAAGTCTAACAAAAGTATATATTTTAGCTGGCTGCAACATTTTGGTTTGTTTAAATGCTGTCCTTTCTAATTGTCTTTTGCTTTTTGCATATTGCTTTCGTAAAATAATGCCTTTGTTGTGACCATAAAATTAACTCCTGCTTTGCATTGTAAGCTTTATCATTCATAATTAAATATTCATAACACTTTCAATCATTAAGTATTAATACAAAAGTCTGCATGGTTATGTCCCTTTGATAAAGTCGGAGACTTGTTCAAATTTTACATGAAATTAATACAACCTGATGCATGCAGCTGATGGCATACAGCATTGTTCAGTTTTTCAGCTTGGTTTTTATATTTTATATTTTGATCAAAACTCATCCAAGAATCTCCTTTTTAAGCCTCTACAAGTTGAAAAAAAAAACAGCTTTTAAGTCTACTAATGGATTATGTTAATCCAACTCAAATGCTGCTTGCTTGGGAATGTTGTAAGAGGCAAATACTAGAGGCAGAATCCTTGGTGACCCAGTTAACATGGCCAGACTTGTGACTGAAAAGGTTCAGGTTCAAATCCTACCATCAGATCAGTCCAGGTCGACTACAGTGATGTGCCCTGGGGCAAGGCACATTACTCCAGTTACCAAAGCACTAAATAACTTACTTGTGTTTAAGTGACATAAAACACCAAACCAAACCAGCTCAGCTATGGTGATACCAATGTGTCATTCTCATTCATGAAATCAGATTACAGTGATAGTTAATCAGAAGTTGGATACATGCAGTATGCCTGTTATATGTAGGCAGAGTAGGGGAAAACTAATCCAGGGATGCAGTTTTCAAGATCTGTTGAGTCTGTGCACAAATCTTATCCCCCTTGGGTTCACTCTTCTTAACATGCCCAAATGATGTAAGGCTCAGTAATTTAGATTAAGCTCGATATACTCTCCAGCATGTCAAAAGAGATAATTAATTGGGGTCACAGCTTTGGTGGTTCGTTGGTTAGCATGCCGGAGTCATGAACAGAAGGGTGTGGATTTTGAATCCTATGATCAGATCATCTGGGGCTAACTACTCTAGTGTGTCCTCAGGTACGGCACTCCACCCTGATTGCCTCAGCACTAAATAATGTACTATTGTGCTTCTGAGTCATACAACACCAAATCAAACCAATTCAGTTATGACTATACCTATATCTCATTTTTATTCATGTCATAATAAAACAGTGATAGTTTATCCAGAATATGGATACATTAGCCTACTGTTTATACTACCTGTATAGTGATAAACAGAATTTTTCCTGAATGTGTAGTCAGGGTACTGGGAACTAACCCAGTGGATGCCAGGGTCAGGGTTTGCAGAGTCCTTTGCTCAAATCTTATTTTCCTTGGGTTTGAATTCCCATTTCTGGCCACATATGTTGAGTAGAGTCTTTATCTTGCTGGCCACATGCATTATTTTTCATTGCTACCATTGCACAAAATGACAGTACTACCATTGCACAAAATGACAGTACTACCATTGCACAAAATGACAGTACTACCATTGCACAAAATGACAGTACTACCATTGCACAAAATGACAGTACTAACATTGCACAAAATGACAGTACTAACATTGCACAAAATGACAGTACTAACATTGCACAAAATATCAATGCTAATATTGCATGAAATGATAATGCAAATATTGCACAAAATGACAATTTGTGTACAATTTGCAAATTGTAGCATGTGCATCCATGACATTACATCAGTGACCTTGTAGGTAGCATGAAAAACTCTAGATGGCTCTGCCTGTTGGTGAGAAGGCCTGATTTGACTTCTATACTTACCGTTCAAATTTGATGAGGTTTTATCTTGTAATGTAGATTCTGTTCTTTTTTTTTTAAATTTTTATTTCAGCTACACACAAAAAGCATACTTCTAAAAAAAATTTCAACTTCATCCACTGACTGCCTTCTTAATTGCCACATATTGGCATCAATTTTGATGGAGTTATAATCCTTCCTAACTTTCTTCCTAATTTTATTCGAGTTGTAAGTTCATTTGAAGTTTCTATGTTTTGTCTAGTGTTCCACATGTTTATAAAGCCATATAAGAAATATATACTGCTTCAAACTTGCCAGGGATTTAATATATTTTTATAACATTATGAAACTAAACAGTTTAAAATCTAAAAAGCACAGACTTTTTAATATTCTTTATTAATACTTAGCAATAGCTTTCTACAGAATTAGACATCAGTTCTGTTAGTCTTTTAGGTTCCAGGTTGTTAGATTTTAAACTGCTGGTGAAGAGAAAAAGTAAGTTTTAGTTGAGATCTCTTTTCTGAATGTTCATTTCTGCACTCTCTTAGCTTCAAGCACTTTAGCATAATTTCTCTGCAATAAAAAACAATTCTGCACAAAAGGAAATGAAGATTAAATTTGCTTTGTTTGCTTGCTGCTTAGCTTTGATGCTTGCTTATAGATCCACTGCTTTCCTATATTTACAGGGACTATTTTCTCCATCACAGGTAACACTCGCACCCCAGTACATCGAGTTCCAAGTGACTACGATGTGCCACCTTTACCTGGACCAAGGACTTGGAGCAGTCCAGTAGATGCTCAATTGTAAGTTTTCAACATTTCTTGGTAAGGATAAGTAATGAATTTTCTTTAATGCCTTTGTTGTCGGAGTTAACAGCGAAACCTGTCCATACAGAACACTTTTGGAACCAAGTCAGATCCAACTGAAAACTGCACAAACCCAGACCAGCCATCACATAATGTGCTAGCAGATCTGGGTCTGTCAGTTTGTTAGGAGTAATCAGGAGAACAAGCAACACAGACCGTGATATGCTGGCACAGTATGCAATGGCATATCAGGGTTTTTGCAGTTGGACCCAGCTTATATGCAGTATATATGGTATGTGTTTTGCCAGTCCATAATCTCTTGGTGCCTGTCTCAACAAAATGCCAGCACCATCTGTGCAACAGATGTAAAATAAATAAAGTTGGAGTTTGGAAAAAGTAAAATGGTCAGGCAGATTTTTGATACCCTATATACTTGCATATGAATTAGGTCCAACTGCAAAAAACATAGACCCTGATCTGCAATGGCATAATAATGCATTGATAGATCAGGATCCATGTTGTTTGTTCTACTGATTACTCCTAAAACAACTGCATATACCCAGATCTGCCAGTGCATTATGCAGTGGTAGATCAGTATCGATGCAGTTTGTGGTTGGATACTATTTATAAAAGTGTATACAGTATACAGTATTTAGCTGATTGCAGTTGTGTTGAAGGTTGTGGTTTTGTGCTGTTGGCATTTATAATATTGGAATCATATGTGCCACTTGACAGCAGTTGTTATACACATGGTTGCTAAGGGTCGTGTCATGAAAGCAACAGTGAACTGAAGATAGAGCAAATATTCCTCTTATATGTTCGTCACTCTAGACTTGGCCAGATTCACTCTCCAGCATGTCATAAAAGGTAAACTGTTTGCTGAGACATGCATCCTGTAATGTTTCAGCTGAGGTCTTGGACATTTTATACCCCCACCCCCACCCTACCCTTATGTTTTTAAGCTAACTTTTACAATTGATACACATAAGACTTGAGCCAAATCATTCATGCTATCTTTGATAATTGATACACATGTAAGTCTTGTGTGAGATCATTCATGCTATCTCAGATAACATTATGCAGACAGTAGACAAGTAATTTAGCTATTAGAAGTTTTTCAGTTTCAATAATTTTTATGTTTTTGTCCATTGATCTACCAATGAAAGGGCTATTGAAGTAGAATTGGAAAAACATTTTTATCCCTCATATGTGCAATATGGGGAGATATAGTTATCATTATGTCTATCAGTCCATCAATCTGGGGATGTCGGTCAGTCCACAGATACGGTGATATCTGTCAGTCCATAGATATGGGGATGTCCGTCAGTCCATAGGTATAGGGATGCCTGTCAATCCTTAGAAATGGGGATGTCTGTCAGTCCATAGATATGGGAATGTCTGTCAGCCCATAGATATGGGGATATCTGTCGGTCCATAAATATGGGGATGCATTCCATAAATATGGGGATGTCTGTCAGCCCATAAATATGGGGATATAATTTCTGGTTTGGCTAAATGACACTGGTGTTGCTCTAGCATCTTACATAGCCACAACAGAGACCATCTTGAAAAATTATTACTGCTAACTCCAAAACAGAAAGTCGTGTTCATATGGGGTTTTCGTGCCAAGATTTGTGATGATATCCAGTTAGACCTAAATGAAAATGTTCCAGTCTAACAGCCTTAATGGCCACCATGGTAGCCATTTGAAAATCTTGCTATCGCAACTCCACATAAATTGATATATACATCAACATAGGTTTTCCACCAAAAGAATTGTGATATCTAGTTGGTCCTAAATATAATATGGTAGCCACTGCAGACAGATTGAAAATCTTGTTATTTCTACACTGGAGTGCATGGCCACAAGAGCATTTAATTTGAAATCTTGTTATTGCTTATTATTATCAGAGATGGTTTCAACACTTGGCAATTAAACAGATTGGTTTTATCTTTAATTTGTGGAAATTTGATTTGGAAGAAATCCGTGGCTTTATTCTGGGGGGGGGGGGTATGTGGAGGGTTTCAAAAATCTTTATATTCTCTCTTGAACTCCAGTTACTTTTGTTTGGTTCCATAAAATCATTCTCCAACAAATATTCAATTTCCTTTTTCAAACATTTCTGCTTGAGAGGATTCATTCTGTATGGATGCTGTTTCAAAGGTGTAGAATCTACAATTTCAACATCATGGTAGATTTTGTTTGTTTGGATTGGAACGTGGATGTAGACAAATTTCTTGGAATGGTTTTCTTCCAGGAGACTTGGTCAGAGTGTTTGACTTTGCTATTTTTGCTAATTAGCATTTTGCTTGCCACTGTATAGCTAGGATTCTGCAGATGTGCAACCCTTTACAACACATCTATGTTACCATGCATAGCCCAGACAGTTTTTCATAAACCCCTATGGCAAACACCTCCATATAAGGACCACCTGAGTGTAAAGACCAGATTCAATTGAACCCATTTACAGAAATGCCAGTCATTCTGATTTTGGTTGAATCAGTCCCGTTTTTAACTTCATATTATGCCATTATGACAACTGCTTTCCAGTTCTGATTTGCTGGTCAGAATAAAATGTCCAACAACAGTATATATAGATTAATGAAACACTTCTAATGCACAGTTGTAATTCTTTTCTTTTGGTGAAAGTGTACCCAG
The DNA here is from genome assembly GCA_016617855.1 of Megalonaias nervosa. Lineage (NCBI taxonomy): Eukaryota > Metazoa > Mollusca > Bivalvia > Unionida > Unionidae > Megalonaias > Megalonaias nervosa. Next base: position 190,991 of record JAECUM010002181.1, read on the forward strand.
GTGTACCAAAGTGCATTTGAACATTGACTGACTTTAAATCAATCAGTCTGTAGTACAAGTCACATGGGTCATGTAAGCGCATTTACTGATATAAATTTAAAAAATAATTTTTTATTAAAAATTTAATCGTAATATAGTTATAACAAAGTTTATTCAATCACGATTTTTGAGTAATCTACACATTTTTTGTCATAACAAAATTTCCAGACAGCTTATTGATTGTTGCACAGGCACATCATTTCACCCGTAACAGATACATGTATGTAAAGATCGCCAGGTCATACTAGACCACTTCTTTGTTGCTCCATGTTTTATACAGGTTTGGCTGTATTTGTATTTGTAAAATTTCTCCTATGATCCAGCCATCAGCATTGTAAGAAGATACTATTAATGTTTTTTAGAAAGACTGGTTGTATCAGAAAAAAAATGATCTTATTTGTTATTTACAAAAGTCCCGCTTTGTAAGATGGAACACTTTGAAACTGTCAGACCTTACTTTCCGTATTAAATTCCTCTTTCATGTTCTTGCAAATTTTCTGTGCATTGCTTATCTTTTTGTTCACATAGTATATAAAACAATGAAAATGCATGTGCATTTAGTAGACCCATAGAGAAAAATACTTTTCCACACAAATGCCACCAATCTACCTCAGGCTTTGAACTTTTGACACAAAATTGGATTGCATTTGTATGTTTCTCATTAAATAGTATAGCAGAGCTAAGTTCTGAAAGTTTTGCTGAAATATTTTATAGTTATATTTGTCTTACTGAATTGCTTATGCTGTCTACATAGTTCATGCACACATTGCACCTCGTTGGTCCAGGATTGATTATTAGTTCCATCAAGTGCAAGAATTACTGTCTAAAGTCAGTGGTCTTAAACATCATTATGCTGATGGACCTGCTAACACTTGTGATTTCACCTCTGATAAGACCTCATTATACTGATAGACCTGTTAACTCCTCTGATTTAACTTCTAATAAGACCTCAGTATGCCAACAGACCTGCTAACCCTTGTGATTTCACCTCTTATAAAATCTCAGTATGCTGGCAAACCGGCAAACTCCTATGATTTCACCTCAAATAAGACCTCAGTATGCTGACAGGCCTGCTGACTTTTGCAGTTTCACCTCAAAAAAGACCTCTGTGCTGACAGACCTGCTAACTAATGAGAAATCACCTCAAATAAGATCTGAATATGCTGGCAAACCTGCTAACCCATGACTTCAGTATGCCAACAGACCTACTAATGCTTGTGATTTCACCGCTAATGAGTCCTCAGGATGCTGACAGGCCTGCACATACATCTGATTTCACCCCAAATAAGACCTCAGTAACCTGACAGCCCTGCTAACCTTTGTGACTTCACATCTAATAAGACCTCAGTATGCTGACAGAATAGCTAACCCTTGTGATTTCACCTCTACTAAGACCTCATTATGCTGACAAACCTGCTAACGCCTATGATTTCACCTCAAAAAAGACCTCATTATGCTGACAAACCTGCTAACGCCTATGATTTCACCTCAAAAAAGACCTCAATATGCTGACAGACTGGCTAACCCATTTGATTTCACCTCTAATGAGACCTCAGTTTACTGACAGAATAGCTAACCCTTGTGATTTCACCTCAAATAATCTCAGTATGCTGACAGGCCTGCTAATGTGATTTCACCTCTGATAAGACCTCGATATGCTCACAGACTGGCTAACCCATGTGATTTCACCTCTAATAAGACCTCATTATACTAACAGAATAGCTAACCTCGTGATTTCACCTCTAATAAGACCTCAATATGCAGACAAACCTGCAAACTCCTATGATTTCACCTCTAATAAGACCTCATTGTGCTGACAGACCTGCTAACCCATGTGATTTCACCTCTAATAAGACCAGTATACTGACAGAATAGCTAACCCTTGTGATTTCACCTCTAATAAGACTTCAGTATACTGACAGACCTGCAAATGCTTGAGATTTCCCCTCTAATAAAACCTGACAAACCTGCTAACTCCTATGATTTCACCTCTATTAAGACCTCATTGTGCTGACAGACCTGCTAACCCATGTGATTTCACCTCTAATAAGACCAGTATACTGACAGAATAGCTAACCCTTGTGATTTCACCTCTTATCAGACCTCATTATACTGACAGAATAGCTAACCATATGACTTCACCTCCAATAAGACCTCATTGTGCTGACACCTGCTAATGCTTGTGATTTTCCCTCTAATAAGACCTTAGTATGCTGACAGGCCTGCTGACCTTTGTGACTTCACATCTAATAAGACCTCAGTATGCTGACAGAATAGCTAACCCTTGTGATTTCACTTCTATTAAGACTTCATTATTCTTGCAGACCTGCTAACCCATGTGATTTCACTTCTAATAGACCTCATTATGCTGACAGGCCCTCTAGCTCATGTGATTTCACCTCTAATAAGACCTGAATGTGTTGACAGTCCTGCTAACCTTTGTGTTAGCACCTCTGATAAGACGTCAGTATGCTGACAAACCTGAAAACCCTTGTGATTCCACCTGTAATAAAACCCAAATATGCTGACAGACTTGCTAACGTTATTGGATGTCATGTGTTGATTTGTGTAGTACTCATATTGGGAGAGATGATCAAAAGTCACAGTGAATTTGAAAAAAAAATTATATGCTGTTCGTGATATTTGGTTTCCACCCCGATGAAAATTGTTCTAACTTATAGAAAAATAACAGCTGCCTTAATGAGAAGGTCTTTGTGTGGATAACTGATATCACCATAATATCCTGACATCTGAGCTTCTGAGAGTACATTTAATAAACATCTAGAACTTGTTATTATATAATGGATGTGACATAAATGTATAGTTTTGAACTGTTCATTAGATATTTATTGAGTAATAACAATGTTAATACTGATTGTCTTTTTTTTCTTTTATTTCAAGAAAATTAACAGAACAGAAGGAGCCTGGTGATATCCCACTGCCAGTTCGAAGAGAAAAGTTACGAGAAAGCCAAGATTCCAACAAGGAAAACAGTGCTTATGATAGTCTTAATGAAGACTATATTGAGGAATTAGTAGGGAAAGGCTACAATAGAATGAAAGTTTATGAGGCTCTTCGAGTGTCGCATAATAATATACGAATGGCCGAAGAAATACTTGAGACCTTTGTTAAACAATAGAAATGATGCAGATGCTGAATCAATAGTAAATTCTTTCAAAGTAAAAGAAATTTTTTTTGTCCCTTGCTTTTCATAGAAATGGTGGACATTAAATTGTACCTGTCCATCCATCCTTCCTTCAGTCCATCTCTCAAACATTGTTTCCACACAATAATTCTATTAATTATTAGATTTAAGCCAGACTTGGTAATGTAGTTAAATATTAATGAAACCTTGGTTGAGTTTGATTGGTGGCATTCTATGTCATTATTTAGCAGAGCTGAAGTCCCTGATTGTTAGACCCATTAACTTAAATATCCAGATGGTAACTCTTGTAATTGGTATTTGATTCATCCAAATTTGGTGTGCCACTTGGTATTGATGAGGCCTTGGCTGAGCTCAAAACTGTCAGCATCTAGTATCTTTCTTTAGCAATTTGCTTGATAGTCATATCCACCCACTTTATTTCTGCACAGTACATTCCTTAATTATTATTGGATTTTAGCTAAATGCAGTATTCAGCTTGATTTTTGTGAGATTTTGAATGAGTTTGCATTTGGCATTGTTTAGCAGAGTTGTAGCGCTTTATTACAAGACCAGCCACTTTTGTTTCTGCCTGAAAACTCCCGTAATTATTGCTAGATTTTATGAAGATTTCGTGTGCAGCTTGATATTGATGAGACCTCAGCAAAGAGATTGTCAGCATTCTGTATCATCAATTAACAGAGTTATATCCCCACACTGACACGCCCATCCACTTTTATTTCCACACAAATCTTTTGTTTATAATTGGATCTTAACCAAGTTTGGTAGACACATTGATGTTGATTGGATATTGATTAGGGGATGATTCTCAGCATGGATTTTAACCAAGTTTGGTACACATACTGGTGTTGATTGGATATTGGCAGGGGGATGATTCTCAGCACTCAAATCATTATTTAACAGAATTTAAACCCCTAGTTGTCAACCCTTTTGCTTTCATTTCTGTGCAATAGCGCCGTTAATTTAAATTGGATTTCACACAATATCTGGTATGCCACTTGATTATGATGAGTCCTCAGCCCAATTCAGTTGTCAGCATTCTGCATCATTTAGCAAAGTTACAGACTGATTATCAGACAGAGCCACTTTTGTTTCTGCACATCAGTAATTCCCTTATTGGATTTTAAACAAATTTAGTAGACAGCTTGATATTTCTGGGACCTCAGCTGATTTGATTGTCATTGTTGATTAGGTACATGTTTAGTACACAGCTGCATTCTTTGAATGAGTTAGGGCCCCATACTTATTGTTAGAATGACCAACTTTCCTCTCTGTGTAAAAGCTGATTGCTGTGCAATTTTATGTTCTTGACACCATAGTTTAATTTGATCCTTTTGCATTCAGTCAGTATCATTTACCAGAGTTGTGCCCTAGATTGGTGAACCCTCACACTTTAGTTTTCACGCAATAAATCCCTCAATAATTATTGTTTGGATTTAAAGAAAATGTGTTATGAAGCTCCATGTTAGCATGAATTCAGTCGAATTTGATTATCAGCTTCCTGTGTCATCATTTATCAGAGTTATGGCCCCTGAATAATGATCCCACATTTTGCTTGCAGCTTAATATTGAATGAGACTTGACATGAGCTGTCAGTGTTCACTGTCATCAATAGTATCATCCTGTAGAAATGTACCTTAATATTTACTGTATTACGATCATCACAACTTAGTGAAAAGTGATTGGGAGAAGATTTAATTCCTAGAACTTACTTATAACAGACAAGTTAAAATGTTAATTCTTTTGGAGATTGCTGTTTACTCTTCATGTGCTTGAGGACTATTGACTTAAAAAGGTCATTGTTGGAAATGTGATTCTAAAACTAAATAAAAGGTGCTTTTATTTAATGTTTCAGAATTGTTATGCTCTTGAACAGATGTTTCTCTCTCTTCTCTTTCAAATGTTGTATAGTCCAGGGTTTATTGATTTCAGATTTGGCCTTGCATGTTTTTTACACAGCTTTGTTTCATAAGTATTCTCATCTTAATGGAAAGGGTTATGAACTTGTAAGAATTTGCAATTATCCTTTGCATTTCCTTCAGTAATGTAATTTTTTCAAACAATTTTTAGATCAAAAGAATCATGGAAGAGTTACAGAATAGTTTTATTTTATTACATTACCAAACTACTTATGAAATAAGCTTCTCCATATTCTTTAGATTCCTGTCATTTGTATGAAAGAGGGAATGGGTAAAACATACGGATTACATGTCCTGTGTGGAGCATAAATTGATCATTCAAAACATTAATTGGATCGTTGAACTTAATGTCATGAAATAACTTGTACATATTTTTTGAGCCCTCAGTAATAGAAAGTGCGACAGAGCTGTCACTATTTTGGTGTCTGCAGGATGGTCCTCAAATCAATGATTTGTTAAGGTTTTATTTTATTTCTTCAGCATTGCTTTGATTGTGTACTTGGTATGCTGGAAATGGCCTGCTTGTTGGCATCAAATTATTCTGTCATACTCTCCTGTATCCAAATGGCCCACCTGTTTAGATTTGAAGGGGAAATGACAGAACCTGCCATTCTGGGCACATAGGGGTCGAGATTATAATATTATTTTAAAAAATTATTAGTATTTTGGTTCAACTCATGTTGTTAAATCGGCCTTCTGCAGGTTTACTAATAGCATTTATCATGTGACAGTCACCTTTATATATGCTTTGAGATACTGTGAACATGGTTTTCCACACTATGGTGTAACACTTAGCAATGTCATGAACTAATCCAAAGTCCCAGTCTTTACATGATCAGTAGAATCATATGCTTTTGTTCCATCCACATTCATTTTATGACGCTTGAATAATAAACTGAAAACAGACAATGGCATAAAATGTGCATATAAAAAAATTTTCAAACTATTTGAACTCTAATGTCAGGTTCTGTATGTAAAATCTTGTGCACTTGTCATCTTCCTGTCAAATGTTTGTCGGTATTCAGTTATCACTATTTATTACATTTCAGAACTTTTACTTTCTGACAATGTTTAATTCCTTAATTGTCAGAAAACTGTCTTGTATCGTGTACTGAAAAATAGCATCAAACTTATAACAACAACTTGGCGGGGGAAGAAAAATATTCAGATAATACCTACATTTGTTTCCCGTGTTATATTCATTATGAATCTTGTATGCTATTCTTGTACAGAATCAGATGCTTTCCTATTACATAGTGATAGGCATTGTAAAGATATTTTTCAACCAGTCCAGTTCTAAAATCAGTTTCCATAGAAGAAAGGTAGAAAAACAGTACACTAGATAAAGAAATTTACAGATTTGTCAGTCTTCCTGCCTTGTGTATGTATTTTAATTTTTGACTACCTTGGTTATTTTCAACAAAATTACTATCAAAACAATTCTTTTCATAAAAAACATTAATGGTTTTGGATCATTTGAAGTTGTATCCTCTTACATAATCTTTTTATTGAAAACATGGCAAGTGCTTGTGTAAAAACTCAGTTAAGCTTGGGAAAGAAATCTTTGCACAAGGGATTCTCCAGTATTTAGTGTCATTGTTAAATATTTATAAAAGTAATCTTTCTCTGCCTTAGCATTTAGCATTCTGATAAGGTTGTCAAAATGTTTGGTATTATCAAGAGATAGTTTGGTTTTAAATTGGTATTTTATGGTACAACAACACATGTAGGTTATTTTGTGTCAAGGCATTTGGAGAATGGTTGCTTACCCAAGTACACACTATGGTAGCCACTCCAGGCTGACCAAATGGTAGGATTCAAAACTGCACTGTTTCAGTCAGAAGTCCAACATGCCAACCACTGAGCAACTTTGGTTACTGCCTCATTTAGTTCCATTTTATGAATGCAGGATAGTACATCAGACCGGTTTTACATTCCTGAGTCCACAAGACATTTCAGAAGATAGTTTGTAAGACTACACAAATAGTTTGGCGGCCAAATTAGACCTTTCCTTACCTCGTACACACTTTGTAGAAAGAAAATTTAGTCATAAGGTCCCAATTTGAATTTTACAGATTGAATGGTGATATGTAAACAAACATTTACTACAGTGAATTGGTTAATTTCTGTTGAAAAAAGATATTTTTGTACAAAAAAAAATGTGCTCATGAAATTATGCTTTTGATACTAAACATGATAGGTTTAAGACAAAGTGTATATGGATATGTATCTTATGTTTTATCCGATTATTTGTGGTTGATGCTTAATACGGCTTGCTACAGAAGAGTCTACATTTATATGTTTACAGAGATATCATATGACCATGTATCCCTGAGCTTTTAGAAATGTAAACTTTCAGTGGTGTTCTTTTTTTTTTTATAAATTTTCTTGCATCAAAAACTGGACTGGTTCCAGTTTTGTGTTTAAATGTTTTCATGTATCATGATGTTACTCACAGTTTTGCCATATAGTATATCTATTTTTCATTCGTGATTTTCAGTGAAAATCTGATTTTTTTGTAAAGGATAACTTAATTTCATGCATATTACATATTTTTGCTGATACATCATTTATAAATTAAGCCTGCCCAACTAACACCACTTACCATACAAATCAAAATGAAATTGTAAATTGGACCAATTAAGAAAGTGTCACATTTTTTGCCCCTATAGGTATGATGGGCTTATTACATAGACAGTGATGACCAAAACCAAAGTCAGGGTGGCATTCCTTAAGGTTACTTAGGCAGGTTTCTATTTTGGAAATTCACATATTTGCACACATTTTCAGATGTTTGTAAGAATGTTTTGCTTTTCTGTATGCTTTGTTCTGGTGTAGTGAATGGAGTTGTCTTACACTGAATGGTACATATAGTACTGGATAAATTGACTTGTCCTCTGGATGTGCTCACTTGTCTGACCAATATAACTTGTACTATAAGGTTTTGGACAAGTAAAATTAAATAGAAAATTGTTGTTATCAGTATCTTTCAAAAATTTCTGGAATTATTTTCTTATATAAATGTATTCATATTATGTGGCAGTAACAGAACCAAAGTAAAATGTTCTTTCAATAAAAATATTGTACTTATTTTTTTGTAGTGGAGATATTTTAATGAAATTTGGCATTCAGATGGCATATTTCCTGCTGAATTCATTTGTCTCATTAAATCTGTTGTCGGACTTTCTAATTTATAAATAAAAAGCACAGAAACATTTTCGTAACTTGTATGTCATTTAATTGAATACAAGTATATGACCTTAACAGTAGCTCACATGTAAAATAACTTCAAACACAACAATCATGTAATGTTTCTTCATAAATGTCAGTGGAATAATGTTGTAAGAAATTATTTCAAACAAATTGTGATGTTAAACAATTTTACTAATTCCTTCTTTTTGAAAAAGAAAAAACAACAAAACTGACAAAAACATGTAAGCACATATAAAAGCATGATCTACCCACATCCATTTCTTTCATATTCCTGCACAGGTCTTGCATATTTAAATTTATCATGCTGCTTTCAATTTCAGAAAATTCTTGGATCACCCATTGTCGACTTGAATTCAGTCAGTCGGTAATAAACTTGTTTGTAATAATAAACTGCTTTTCAACAGTTTGTTTGTCTACCCTACATCATCAATGTTTGAAGGTAACACATGTTGCTTTGTCATCCTTTACTTACTTAGTTTTAAAAATGAATCTTTCATAGTTTGCTTCAGATTAATTTGTGACACTCTTCAAAATACAGGCCTAATAATTTGCATATGTCTGATAAGTGCCAATGAAAGAATATTAGCAATTTTATCATTTCGTGAGAAAATGTCCTATTACAACATTGCAACAAATAACAATGAAAATAATTTGATTTTAAGACATGCATTTTCCTGTTCATATATTTACAATGTCAATAAATTGGGCCAATTTAGAATATGAAAATATATGCTCTGCATGTTCACTTTTGCAACCATATTTATACTGTCAGAACTGCAAAACAATAAAATCACTTAATCATGTTCTTTAGGTACACCAATTTGTATGAAATGATTGACAAGTTTAGTTTTGGAACATTAATTCTTGAAGATTTTACATCATTGTCAGCCTGTTAGAAAATTAAAACGACATACAATGTTGACACAAAATTTTAATGTTTTACAAATTCAACATTTGATATGGGTGGTTTATAAACATTTCAAAAAAATAAATTGGTACCAAATTAAAACAGAAAATTCAGATTTTGATGATGATGCATTTTTTTTTAACTTGTGAAGTTTTTGGTCAGATTTGCATCAAATTAAAGGAATTATTTCTTTGTGTAGGAATATCATATGAATGTGTTCCAACCACTGACTTAATTGCTTTACATCTGCTCTGATTGGGTTAGAAATTTCATGAATATTCACAAAGTTTTAACAACCCAGATTTTTTAACAATGAAGAGAGGTGTTGTGCTAATGCAGCGTCATTTTAGTTTATCTCAAGTGATGCATGAAATCCATTTCTTTTGACGATTAAAAAGTAATAATTACATTAATAGAGCATTCAGTAAAAAAAGAAAACATTTCCATTACAGATAATTTTATTAGCTTTTAGAATTTATAAATTACATTCAATCTGATGCCAAATATTGATGTTGCAAAGAAAATTCTACACGAGGTATCTACTTTTGTCAGCTTTCCAGGTAAATAATATCATCAACAATAGACTGGGGTTGCTATAGAAACTGAATTCCATCAAAATTGGTTCCCCGCAAAAAATTTTAATTTACCAAGTGTTGAAATTAAAACTGACCAAACTTGAATGACACTAAAATATTGTGATGAAGAAAATCTTCCGTGTTCATCTTGCATGAGCTTCATGAAACTCATTGAATAATGAACTTGCAAAACATGGAAGTTATTCCCACTTGTTCATAAATTTGTTAATGAAATGAGTGCTTGCATAAAATGTTCTGTGTACACTAATATTGTATGTATGCTTGTGCAAGATGTGATGCGTAATGTGTAGTAAGTATGGAACAAAGACGTAAATTAAAGAAAAATCATTAAGAAAGCCATCTTGGCCATGTTTGTTTAATGAAATTGGCAACTGAATTTGTTGTGCAACTCATGGTAGTGGGTACCAGATATGGTAGGGGGCCTCAGGTGACAGAGTGGTCTAAAGCGTTTGCCTTGACAGGTCACTGACATCTCACCTCTGTCCGCGTGGGGATTTGAGTCTAGGGTTTGGCCAATGTGGGTATGCGAGAAACCTTGCCAATAGCTTCCTGTGGGTTATTGTTTCTTCTGTGGTTTTCCCATATTCTTCCTCCACCAAATATGCTGGCTGCCATGTATAGCCAATCATGTGCTGAAAATTGGCATTAAACCCATAACTACTAACCAACCAGATAGGTAGACAAGATGTGCATATTTGAGGTGTGCATGTTAGCTTGTTATCACATGTTACAGATTGTCGAGGGATCAGGCTTTTTGTAAAATGCTACCCTTTGTTTGCTTTCTTTTGCTAACTATATTGTTTCTTGTCATTGTTGAAGCTCCAAGGGTTTGGAAAATAATGAAATTTGGTGCAGAAGTTAGCGTTCATTTATTGTTATGCCTTTTTCTCACAGTATTTTAGTCATTAGTGTGATTGTATAAACCATGATCATCAATGCAATCTTCCAAATGAGAGAATAATCTTTTTTATTTCATGCACTCAACTCTAACAGCAGTGGCAGATCTGCTGTTGTAGAATTGACTGTCAGATGGAAAGGATCTATGCTGTTTATTTGAAATCCAAAAAGTCGACCAAACAACATAGACCCAGATCATAGTGTTAAATCATGTGCTGGCAGGTCTTAAATTATGCTTTCCATAGATTGGTGTTTGTTGTATACAAGCAGATATGTATCAGGTATTGAATTGTTCATCAAGATTACTTGTTTTGGCTAAGAAGACATTCTTAAAAGTTAATATCCAGTTTTTCATCGTCATACAAGTGAATTTGCAAGATCTCATCCATCTTAAATTTTCAGCAAATAAAGTTTGGTCATACTTGCTTCTTTATGAGGTTTCATAATAACGATATAGCATAGCTGCCGTACTGTGTTGCCAGTACAGTTTTCATAGTGGTGAAAATAGTACTTATTTATTTTTTTATGAGACATGTACATTTCTTTTCAGTGGTCTTGCATTACCATTATTTGAGTATATTTTTATTCTTTCAGGTAGTATCTATGGTTTTGGGTACAAATGAACTTTAGATCTTACAACATGTGCATCACTGGCATATTTAATTATGTCGAGTCCACTGGTTAACTTTTTCATTTTTTTCACAATAACTTCCAGTTTGCACTCTTTCTTTTTATCAAAGATGGTGGATGGTTTCGCTTGACAGAAGGAAGAAGCCTACTGACTTTAAGGGTCAAAAAGTTCACAGGTTGGAGTCACAAACTGAATTTGTGTAAAGAAGAAAAATGATTTAAACACAACCTTTTGTTCTACTTTACAGACCAGTTCTAAACTTTGGAGATGCACTTGTGGTAACAGTTGCGTATTCAAATTGTCACTGTTACTGGAAAATGAACATAGTTCTGCACAGAAATTTAAGTTCTTTGACCATTTACATTCAACCAAAGTTTGTGGATGGCTTACATTTTGGATTAGACCAAAAAAGCTATTGACTTTATGGTGACTAAAAGAAGAAATGTGGTTTTTGCATAATAACATTAGTTCTAGAGATTAAGGTAAGGAAGAACTTAAAGGTCAAGGCTATTGTGACTTAGAGAAATATATGTTTTGTACATAAACTTTCGTTCTAGAGCAATTTCCTTGTTCATACTTAGTAGATGGCTACACTTAGGATAAGAAATAAACCTATAGATTATTGGGTCTAAAGATCAAAATAAAAGATAATGGCAAGTCTGATAAGCAAACATTGGTTTGCATTCAGATAGTATGTTTAATTCAAGACTTGTGTACTTTGACCATAGAGTCCCATTGGTTTGCATTCAGACAGTATGTTTAGTTCAAGACTTGTGTACTTTCACCATAGAGACCCATTGGTTTGCATTCAGACAGTATGTTTAGTTCAAGACTTGTGTACTTTGACCATAGAGACCCATTGGTTTGCATTCAGACAGTATGTTTAGTTCAAGACTTGTGTACCTTGACATAGAGACCCATTGGTTTGCATTCAGACAGTATGTTTAGTTCAAGACTTGTGTACTTTGACCATAGAGACCCATTGGTTTGCATTCAGACAGTATGTTTAGTTCAAGACTTGTGTACCTTGACCATAGAGACCCATTGGTTTGCATTCAGACAGTATGTTTAGTTCAAGACTTGTGTACTTTGACCATAGAGACCCATTAGTTTGCATTCAGACAGTATGTTTAGTTCAAGACTTGTGTACCTTGACATAGAGACCCATTGGTTTGCATTCAGACAGTATTTTTAGTTCAAGACTTGTGTACCTTGACCATAGAGACCCATTGGTTTGCATTCAGACAGTATGTTTAGTTCAAGACTTGTGTACTTTGACCATAGAGACCCATTGGTTTGCATTCAGACAGTATGTTTAGTTCAAGACTTGTGTACTTTGACCATAGAGACCCATTAGTTTGCATTCAGACAGTATGTTTAGTTCAAGACTTGTGTACTTTGACCATAGAGACCCATTAGTTTGCATTCAAACAGTATGTTTAGTTCAAGACTTGTGTACTTTGACCATAGAGACCCATTGGTTTGCATTCAGACAGTATGTTTAGTTCAAGACTTGTGTACTTTGACCATAGAGACCCATTGGTTTGCATTCAGACAGTATGTTTGGTTCAAGACTTGTGTACTTTGACCATAGAGACCCATTGGTTTGCATTCAGACAGTATGTTTAGTTCAAGACTTGTGTACCTTGACCATAGAGACCCATTGGTTTGCATTCAGACAGTATGTTTAGTTCAAGACTTGTGTACTTTGACCATAGAGACCCATTGGTTTGCATTCAGACAGTATGTTTAGTTCAAGACTTTTGTACTTTGACCATAGAGACCCATTGGTTTGCATTCAGACAGTATGTTTAGTTCAAGACTTGTGTACCTTGACCATAGAGACCCATTGGTTTGCATTCAGACAGTATGTTTAGTTCAAGACTTGTGTACTTTGACCATAGAGACCCATTAGTTTGCATTCAGACAGTATGTTTAGTTCAAGACTTGTGTACCTTTACCATAGAGACCCATTGGTTTGCATTCAGACAGTATTTTTAGTTCAAGACTTGTGTACTTTGACCATAGAGACCCATTGGTTTGCATTCAGACAGTATGTTTAGTTCAAGACTTGTGTACCTTGACATAGAGACCCATTGGTTTGCATTCAGACAGTATGTTTGGTTCAAGACTTGTGTACTTTGACCATAGAGACCCATTGGTTTGCATTCAGACAGTATGTTTAGTTCAAGACTTGTGTACCTTTACCATAGAGACCCATTGGTTTGCATTCAGACAGTATGTTTAGTTCAAGACTTGTGTACCTTGACATAGAGACCCATTGGTTTGCATTCAGATAGTATGTTTAGTTCAAGACTTGTGTACTTTGACCATAGAGACCCATTGGTTTGAATTCAGAAAGTATGTTTAGTTCAAGACTTGTGTACTTTGACCATAGAGACCGACTGGTCAATATTCTCCAGAGTGAACCATGCCTTAGTAGTGCCTACATGGAGACTGTTAAACACAGTGTGGGCATATAATGTACAGTTCTTAAGGCTTTTTCATTTTCTTGTCATTGAAATTGAAACAGATTTTAAACGGGTCAGTAACCACCACCTCGCTACTATCCACATTGGCCACCTTGATGCTGATATTGCTTTCCATGAAAAACTTCTCGGACATCAGCCTCTCTATATGCCGTGTTTTCTGCAAAAGATTATACCAGTGCTACATGATTGATAATGGTACATACAGAAAATGACTATAACATTACCTTATCTACATGTAGTAGTAAAAAATATTTAATAGTTTAATGCAAATAAATAGAACTTGGTTTAAGGTATATAATATTCAAGATAAATGTCACTCAGAAAAAGCAATCATGTCAGTTTAAAGATTCCTACTGGTATTCAAACTGATTGGCTATTTTTTTTATATAGATTATGTTGTAGTACACCATTTAAATGTATAAGATGGCACAACAAGTAGTGCACATTGGCAATAAAATTGTACAGTAACCATATACAATTGCATAGAACTCTGGTCCAAGTGCATACTGCACAGATCTAGATCTGCCATCACATGACATATTGTTCCTTCATTTTTCAGATTTTATATTTGTAATACAGTGAGAGAGAACATTTTGCCATCATGCATATATTTACTTATTATTCCAACTTTTTGCTGATAATTTACACACTTATTGTATGATACATTAATTTGTAAAAGTAAGCCAAAGTGGCTAATCAAGTTTTGACCAGAGAATTATGGTCATTATGAGAGATTGTTTTCACAGATATATGTGTTTATTACTTTGTACAGCTTTGTCACAGATGTATGTCAAATATTAATTCATGATGCGATAGATGAATAGTTCTTCAAGTTTCTTCTTGCTTAAAAAGGTGCAGGACAGATGTACTGCCTATGCCTACTGCAGACAATTAGGGCCTTGTGAATGTTCTGTAAACTAAAAGGTCATTAAAGGCAAAATGGTCATAAATATTAAAAAATAATTATGACATCAAACTGATTTTAGTGTTTGTTTTGGATTTTTTTTTTTTTTTTTAAATTCCAGGCATGGATTATTCTCACCTTTTTCTGAAGAAAAAAAAATGAACTTGAAAAAAAAACCAGTAAAAATTTACATAAATTAATTTTTTTAAAAACTATTATCCACTCTATTCATGTTAATGTCTTTATATCAAATGAATTAAATATACATATTGCATATTTTACCTCACTAGCTTTTCTTCTGTATTTTTGGAATCAATGTCTTGCCATATTCAGCAGATGATAATGAACTCACCTAGATGTAAGACCAAGTGAGTTGATGGTATAGCTTTGTGTCCGTCATGTGGTGTCCTTTATTTTCAACTTCTTAAAAACCAAAAAAAAATTTCAGCCAAATTTGGTGGAAAGCATTCTAATAGAGACCTTTCAGGTCGGTATAAATGCTGCCCATCCAGCATCATTTAAAAATAGAAAAGCCTTTTAAAAGATTCCTAATAATGACTCTATAGAATTGACACAATGTGACAGAAGGCATCCCAACATGAAGGCCTTTAACTTCTTTACAAATAATACCAATTTGCCTTCAAGAGCGTCCGCCTCGGATGCGGCAGGTCGTGGGTTCGATCCCTGGCCAAGTCATACCAAAGACTTACAAAATGGTACTAACAGCTGCCTAGTTTGGCACTCAGCATTAAGAGGTTAGTGTTAGGACTGGTCAGCCTGGTGTCAGGATAATGTGACTGGGTGGGACATCATGTTACATGTCTGCGGCATGATGCCCCAGTGCTAGACATCACTATAAACTGCCACACTGCAGACATGGTAGCGATATGACTGAAAAATTGTTAAAGCTACGTTAAAAATCCAAATCACACACACTCAAATGTGGCCACCTTTACTAGAAAAAGAAAAACTTGTAAACTTCTCAAAACCCATTCAACAAAAATTTGATCAAATCTGAGAGCGTTCTGGTGTGAAGGCATTTAACATTTTTACAAATGATACAGATTGATCATCAAGTTTGGCCATAAGATAGAAAATCCTCTGAATGAACTTTTCTCAGAAACCATGAATAAAAAGTTAACCAAATTTTAGAGCAGCCATCCTTAGATAAAGCCATTTTAACATCTCTTTTTTTTTTTTTTTTTTAACACATGATGCCAATTGGCCATCAGATGTGGCCACCAGAATATAATCAACCATCACGTAGCTCACCTCTTTGAAGCCTCTAGTATTATCCAGCAGCTATTTTATACATTATTATCATGCAGTAAATAATTTAGACTATATTGTCATATTGATTATGCAATTTTTTTATCTTTACCTTTTTTAAACCTAACTTTTAATTGACACTTTATAGCCAGTATTGTGCTGAACTGCCAATAAAACCATATACATATTGCAACAAGGCACAGATGACATAAACAAATAAGAAAAGAACATTACTTTCTATGATGTTTAGGTGCAGGTACTATAACAAATTGATAAAAACCAGAGATTTATTTTGCCCTTCTGTTGATAGCCAGTATTTGAAGCATAGGTCACGTATTAATTACCTTTGTCAACCACTTATTATTTGAGAGATTGACTATAATCTGACTCTTCCAACAGTTTCTAGAGGTCAGTGTTTTAAACCGATAAAATTTTTTTTCTGGAGATCATTGTTTTAAGCTGATCTACACTTCATTTGCAGTCAGTATTTTAAGCTGATACACACTTTTTGGTTAATTGTTGAAAGAAAGAGACAGTAACATTATGAAGCAAACCTTCCAAATATTTACTTGCTCAGGAATCATGAAATATCTCTAGTCAAGATCACATTCAAGCTAAATTTCTTCACAATTTTAGCAAAGAATGCAGTTAACATTTTACTAAAGGCCTCAAAGGTAAAATATCTGAACCCATAAAATATTAACTTGGCAAGACTATATTTTATTGATAATTTAAATTAATTTGTCAAGACTCTTTTTTACTGAAAGTTTTGTTATTCAACAACTTTGTTATTCAGCATTCTGTCAAGTTCAAAAGATTTGTGAACATTAGACCTTCAGCTTTTAATAGCATTTTATGGCCCACCATCCATGACAGTGGTGGGGGTATATAACTTTACCCTCCTCCTCCTCCTGCCTGTTTGTCCATCCATCACACCTTGGCTATGTTTTGCATTTCGTCAGTTTTCAGGCATTATTTGCTGGGGGCCCCTGTAATCCATGAATGCATTAATTTTATTTATTATTGTCTTTCTTTTTGGCGCAAACATGGATTCCTAATCTGTAAAACATGTAGCTGTTTTAAGTCCTTGCACAAGCACACATTTCACAATTTGTGAAGAAGTGCATGCCTGATTTAATATTTTTTGACATATAAAAGTTGATAATATATAAGATGTACATATTTCATCAATGGTTCAAGTTTCAGAATTCATATTTAAACATATTTGTTTAATGCTATTTCCCTCTATAGCCGATAAAAGTTACTGTGTTTATCATTAGAAAATAATGTCATTATATTTGAAGTATGACATATTTATCTATAGTTGATAAAAGTTATTGTGTTTATCATTAGAAAATAATGACATTATATTTGATGTATGACATATTTCTCTTATCTAATAAAGTATGAAATATGAAAAAATGTATTTACTTTACTTTTGGGTCTGCCCACTATTACTATCCCCATTAAAGTAAAGAAAAAGTGGAAGACACTAATAATTTAATGCTTCCGGAGACAATAATATTTATCTGTTTTAATGCACATCTTGATGCAAATGGCCTAGGCCCAGTCTTTATCGTAATAGTGTGCCAAACTTTGCTGTTCACGTGAAATTATTGACTTATCAACTTTGATTTACTAGTGCATTCCAAGTTCGTGTTGGTAGTTAGGCACACATTATACACATAAAATATAGTGCATGCACATCAGTGTGCAATAGTTTTGGCTTGGGGACGGCAATCGGATCCATTTATATTGATGATGTAGTATCCATTATCTTTTTATCAAATAGTTTGAATTACTAATAATACAGTGTAGCACGATGTTTCCAAAATTAGTTACAAAGTAGGATTCCAGTGGCCTTTTTTTTTTTTTTCCTTCAGGTCATTTGGAATGTCCTTGTCTGTTTTCCGCTGCAAGTCGAATAACCTCAACTAACTGAAAGAGACATGCAGGCAATAATAGGGATCCTTCCCAAATTGGTAAATTTCTGTGCAGACTAACAGACTAGCAAAAAACGATTTATATAAAAATTATAGTAGTCAATGAAATACCTGCAATTTTAATTTTGTATGTGTTTCATGAAACTTTCTAATTCAAAACTTGAGGAAATCATTTGGTTTCAGTAGCCTCAAAGTGTTGCATCCATTGATTTATCACATAGCTGGTACATGTAGCGTTTTCAGTTCAATATTTTTTTGTATGTAAGCATGTTATCATATACTTCATATGAGTCTGATTGGTCCAAAAAAACCCATGAAATTCTTGCGCAGTATTCTGTTTAATGAGATGCTGCGACCGTGGAAATTTTCTCTATCCTGCCTTCTGGGACATTTTTTTTTACTATTAATATGAACATTTTAGTGACTGTTTTTTCAAATCAGTTGCCCAAGGGTATTGAGAAAAAGGGTTACATCTGTTGGAATATGGCCAATTTACCCCACAGAGGTTCGTTACTAGTAAAATTAAAGGTATCGGACAATAGACGGGGAAGGGCCTGTGACACGGACCCCGGTCAAAGACAAGCATGGTTTAAATGATAACTAAATAAACTCGCCTGTTTATAGAAGAGTGTGGACATACGCCAATGTCCCAACTGACAGAACATTTTACAACCACAGCATTTTTACATGGTAAAATAGCTCCAGTGCTGTTTCTTTTTATGTGATGCAGTTCCAGCTATAAATAAAATGTGTGTATGTCTACAGTACTGTTCTAAATCAATGTAAATAACCGGTCACAAATACATTAAATCTGTCATTTCTGCATCCAGTAGTCATCCCTTCACATGAATATCCAGCAAATGGAGTGCTTCAGAGTTGAAATGACACTTTCAGTGGAAGCATTGCAAACATTTTCATCGCAATCGATGTATATTGTATGGCTCATCGAACCTAACAGAAGTCAACTATGTGACATACTGTAAACAAGAATCTATCAGAGATTCAGTTTGAAAAGTGATGTCTGTGTCAGATGTTCTCTTGATTTGGAAGGACAGATGCACTTAAATTATAATTTTACTTTTAAATGTTACTGTTATAGAAGTGTGCATTATGAATTCAACTAGTGTCTGGGACTATTTTTAACGCACAGCAGGTGAAAGGTGCAGCATCTGGATCAGAATGAGTGAGATTATTTCTTCTTTCTAACTAAACTATTTTGATTAAAAAGATGATAAACATCATTTCAAATAGGTCATAATTTAATACTAAATTTATGAAACTAGTTTAATGTATTTTGCAAGCCTTGACGACGAAAACTGGACATTATTCAACAAGTTGGTGATTATGTGTCATCTAGTCACTGTGACGTCAGTGAAGTTAGTATATCATAAACATGGGCTTGGTTGATTCTCAAAATGGCCATTATTGACATCCGATGTTTTTTTTCTAGAATGCAATGGAAAGCCCGATGATGTTCCGATTGCTTTTCAGACTATTTTTATGTCAAGGGAGGCAACTCGCTTTATCTAACTGATTAGACCTTATATTAGTTATCCCTTAGATTTTGTTCCTTTAGTATAATACTTTAAACAATAGTAGAAAGTTTCTTTAAAAGGAAATCTCAATGATTCATCAAATGTTAGCATAAATTCAAGAAAAGAAAAATTATAATAATATTAACAGATTCATGAGAACAGACTATTTACGATTGTAAAAAATAGGACCATTAACAGCAGTGGCGCACGCATAATTATTTGGGGGGGGGGGAGGCGAACACGTAGTGGTCAGATATTAAGTTTTATGGATGTAGGTCAACACGTGTTTAGAGGTGAAATGGGGGGGGGTAGGGTTAGGGTTAGTGTTCATACTTTAATATATAAAGTATTAAAGGGATCCGATTGCCCTGCCCCGTTACCCCTATGCGCGGGCGCCTATGATCAACAGCAGTGTACATGGAGTTTGTGGGGGGGGGGGGAATCTGACAGTATGTAAATGGAGTTCTGTTCTTTTATCTATAGTATGTAACTTGGGGGAGGGGGTGTATATGATAGTTTGTAAACTATTATTCAAATGTCGATGTCATCACTGTTTTCAGTGCTTTGATTCAAGCATTCTCTCAGATACAATAGAGTTTTGTGGAATGAAAGAAACAAGAAACCAGGATGTAGATCTGTTTAATAGCAAGCGAAATACATTAAACGTATCGAACTTGTATAACCTCCTTAAATGATGTCTTTGTATTCCCACCCAAAGGCAGTGTTTACAATGTTATGATGTCAGTCCATACAACTACTATCTTTTCCATTTCTGTACAACTTTAGTTTTACGCTATCTCTCTTCACTCAAGTATGCATATGTCTTCAACTTGTATGGAAGGAGCGAATTAATTTTGGAGTCAGGTGGTAAAGGTCATTGAGATTAAATTAAAACAACAACCAAAACAAAATGTTCTGCATAATAATTTTAGTTCTACGTTACATACCTGCACTAATTTTTGTGGTGGGCTTCCACATGAAGCAAGGAGGAAGCATACTTATTGTCAAGACAACTTTAATGGGAAGACAAAACAGTCACTTTTCTGACGATGACGGCGTTGGCAACAGTCAAGGTTTTGATTCACGTTTTTTATATGCATATATTTCCCTAAAACTCCTTGATAGATTCTCATACTTGGCATTAATCATTATGAAGGCAGGACAGTTAAATTTATTACACTTTCGCTCGCTCACCCCTATGACCTAAGTCAAGGTCACATTCATACAAAAATTCATGTTGAGGTTTTCGTTAAAGTGTTTTCATTTACTTATACTTCCTAAACTTCTTGATAAACTTGCTTCATGCTTGGGATTAATCATTATGAAGCAAAAACAATCCATTCGGTGACATGCATGCCTATCCTTTGGCTTTTGTGGTCAAGGTCATAGTTTAGAACATTTTCGTTAGCGTTTGGTTAAAGTTTTATCATTTGGTTATATTTCCGAAACAACTGGATTGGGTCTTATCACACTTGGCATGACTCGTTATGAAGCCAAGACAAGTCATTGCACGGCATTTTCACGTACCCTTTACACTGGGTAAAAAATTAGTGTGTATGTTTTAGTTTCTTAAAAAAAAGTATGTATATATATATATATATATATATATATATATATATATATATATATATATATATATGTATATAGATATTACTGCTTGATGGATTTTGTTCAAACAATGGGCGCAGCATTACGAAACGACCCCAAAAGTCATTCTGCGACATGCTCACTCGGTCTTTTGACCTTGGGATCTAGGTCAAACGTTTTACATAAGTGCGTCCAATGTGGGCTCGACATGCAGACTGACGTTTTTGTAGGGTCCAAATTCAGTGTCCCGGTGGCTGAAAATGAAAAAATGGATTCTGCAGCAACAACAAAAAATTTCAATTCACAACTATATACCTTCTCCTATGTTTGTGGATGGCTTACTCTTCGGTAAAATAGAAGCCTATGGATTTGGGACATATATGATAGGTCAAGGTCATTGCTGTGACTAAATGAAGACAAATGACTTTTCTCACAATTATTTTAGTTCTATACCAAGCAGCTTGATTATAATATGTAAAATACTTACAGGAATCAAACCATAAATTATTAGCTGAACAGTGCACCAGTTTTATAGTTGGGTAATGTACTTAATAAGATCGAGCAATTGGCTGTATTTTGAGGGCTGATTTTTTTTTCCTCCGAGACTACTATCTATGATTTCGTCTTCAGCATACATTCTCTCTGATCACATGCACAATTTCGATTATTTGGTTTGGTTTTTTTTGTGTTTTTTTTCCGGCATGCAAAAGTTATATTATGCCTTCCTGGTGCGAAATTGACGATTAAAGTGGCTTGTCTGTAACATTTTGTTTAGTTGTGCGTATCGAGAAAATCCCGCGATGCAAATAATTTCGTTTGTTCAGAATGTTTGAACTCACGCCAATCCAGAATTACAGGTGCTGTTCACTGGGTATTCTCTCTCTCTCTCTCTCTCTCTCTCTCTATATATATATATATATATATAGAGTATATATATATATATATATATATATATATATATATAGTATCTCTCTCTCTCTCTCTATATATGTGTATGTATGTATATATATATATATATATATATATATATATATATATATATATATATATATATTCAAACATGTCCTACTAGTGCCCACATAGATGACTATGAAACAAGGGGCGGCGATTATGTATCGTTAACGATTAATTTGAGTTTTTAGTTAGTTTTTCTCAGCACTAACCAAGTCTTAACCTTAGAAAAATAACATTCCTTGTTTTCTCTAAGTAGCTTCTATTACCAGCAAAACGGCTTACGCCGTTTGATTTTTGGAGGTCTTGAAAGGGGGGTGGGGCTTTTTCAATAGTTTCATTGTGATCTACTCCTCCTAGTGAAAGATCATTCTAAACACGATCACTCTTCATCAGTTGCTATTGATTGAATGCAAGACTCCATATATTACCTATGGAAACGTAATGTTTTATACCCCTTACCCCTTTTTTTTTTTGTTTTATGTGTACGTGTTGTTATTTTTATTTATTGGGGGAGGGGGTTTGCAAATCTTTTAAATTCCGTACAAGTCGGATTTAGGTTATCTACATGTTATATAACTCAAATGCCATCATTTGGCTAGCTGCAACTGTTTCTTTATAATATTCTACGAATATTTTCATCCAAGAAGTCTTAGGTCGTAAGGCGCAAAACGTGAAAATCCAATCACGTCATTTACATGCTCATATGAAATGCCAACCAAATTTCATTTGTTTTCTTCAAACGTTTTCTTAATCGTCCTAACAAGCTTTCCATGAATGAACAACGTACGAATGGACACACAGGGGAAAATCAAGATGCTTCCTTTGGGGGTGGGGATGGCGGGGCTATACACAGTTTTGTTTCAGATATAAAAATATAACAATCTATTTGCCTCAAGAGACGTTCAGGATTAGAAAAACTACTTCGATATGTCGTCCAATACAAATCGACGAAGCTGGAATAAAAAAAATACCTGGGTAATTCTTGACTACATTTACTTGCATGGTTCTTATATTGCGTTTTATTGATAAAAATTCTGCAGTTTACCTTTTGTCATTTCTACTGTGTTGTAACAGCAGAACAACTGTAGCTACTTCTTTTCTGAAATGTATTCAATATATTTGAAGAAAAAAAAATGACGCGTTATTAAATATAGAGAATAAACTTTTCTTAAAATATCGCACTATTTATCTACTAGATTTCCATCATATTAATAATGTATATTGTGAATAACTTAAAATCGTACATATCAATTTTCGTTGATTTGTTCTAAATTAAAAAAGTATATTTTTGTACACATAAAACAAAATTTCATTCAGGCCTAAGCTTTTGGCATAAGAATTCATCTTCACCTAGAAACAGTAAATATCGATGTTGCAACTACTGCAAAATTATATTTTCCCAAACAACAACCTAAGTTATCAAACACCTTCCCACCTCCAACAGAAATAAAATAAATGACCATTGCCAATTGAGAAAGTCATATCTATTGAGGCCATACGTCCCTGTATTCAGGCGGTTCGAAAGATGGAGGCAAGGTTGGGGCAGCTGCAGCAACATCCCGTGGCACCATCTCGAGACTGTTACCAACCTCCATCTTTACTGCAGTAATGACAGACATACTCAGATCTTTTTAAGTCCATGAAATCCTCTAAAATAGAGGCCAACCTTATTATCGTTTCGCATTCCCTTTCCACGCCGAAAGCGAAACCCTAAATTTTACCCGTCAACATCGCAGATCTTAAAGGAACATATTTGATTCAATTTGGAATAAAATATCGTGTACTGCACAATCACTTTGGTACATTGTGTAATGAAAGAGCAGACCACGCAATCAAAGCATTGTTCTTTTATCATTAGCAAAGTATGTGGAATAAAAACTCAGTTAAATCGCGAAGCTATTGTAGTAATGTACTAATTGCGCGTAAGATACACGTACCCGTTATAGGACACGTATACTCGACTCGTCCTGAAAGGTGAACATGGACAAGGGTACATAGCCTGTTGAAGTGAAAACTGAAACCACATCCTTATCAAGCCTATCGAACTCGACCTTGTTAGAAAGATGTTTTTTTTCTTATGAACTAAGACTTTAAGATGATATATCCACAAATAAAATCTTGGACTTGCTGAGGGAATGCGTTTAAATTAACAATAATGCTGAACCTTTAATTTTAAGGAGTTTCTACTGTTATCCTTTATTTTATATAATTTTTTATATACTGTTAACATTTTCACCTTTTATCTTTTGTCTTGTACTTTTGCAAAACGTTTGTTTTGGAATGCTTTATCGTACTCATTTTTATTTTTAAAAAAACGTAAATCCTTGACATTTTATGATTTAATCGTCACACTATTGCCCGTATTATGCTGACATCCCATCAAGCGCTAATACAAACCGTCATACATATTCAAGTGCACCAAGGCACAGGTGTGTTGACTCATACCTGCAGACAGAGAGAATAAAAGAGGGTAACACGACGTTGATATACACAAATACTTTGGACTAATTTTGAAAGAGGGTGGGGGGCAAGTTTTTCATCTCTATCTTTCCATTTGTCTTTATATGGATTTCGGGGCTTTTATGGACTATATTAAATAAGTAAATAATTTAACTTGACCTACCTTTGTCATGGTGGTTCATTTAAAAAAACATCGAGATAAATTTCTTTTCAAGGTTACATGAAGCGATCGAACCACGCAGTATGAATTGTTGGAAACTTATTTTAAGCGATGATTCATAATGTATTGGAATTCAGTTCCTCCTTACACCTACGCTCCACCGTTGAATGGCGTGACGTTTCAGTGCCGAATTGGGTTTTATCATATTCTTGTTGAAAGTATTAAAAAAAAATTATAGAAGTTCGTGTATTCAGTTAAATGTGTAGCAGCAAGTACATTGTAGAACGCGCAAACTAATGATTAAAGCCTTGATAAAGCTCTCGATACCTGACTAGTGCTTCTATTGTCTGTCTTATAGTAGGATTTCATAAACGCTTGTCGGGAGCACAGTTTTATTTTTAACTTATAGTACATGTCTGTACAAGTTAATACTGACTGATTTTAAAGTGTTTACTTGTATATACACACCAACGCAAACTACATTACATTACTCCGCCGTGAGATAGAAATATAGTGAAATGTTGCTCACTTTCAAAATAAAATACTCCGGACGACATAGAAAAATCCCTTCTCTGAATTTCGCTTTCAGAAGCAACCTACTAGCATACAGCACATGCGCACGGCAAGAAATCTCTCAGCTCCCTCTACTGTTGTCCTTTATAAACAGGTTTCACTATAATATTCTTCATGCGTTGGCCCACCTTTCTACTTTAGCCATGGCTTGATCTTGTGTTTCGTTCGTCTCAACTTCATCGTAAATGTTAATCAATACGACTTTTGATTATTTCAGATAAAAACAAGATGTCGGATTAAATGTTGGGACGCGTTAGGAACATCAGTATATTTTTAGGTTCATTAGTAGGGAAAAACAAGAATTCTGGCTCAAAGACCCCATTTTAGGTCCAAACAAGTACAAAATTCCCTATCCCAGAGACCCCACCAATACCTCTCCCATTTTCACCCCATTTTAGGCTTGGGACCAGGTGATGGCTAATGATAGAACAGTTATTTACTCATTTCAAGGCTTCTATCATCGATTTCTTTTATTTATTTATTTTTTTACTGCTAAACAGACTAAAGCCACAGGCTTAAAAGATCATTGCCGAGGAGCAGGCAGGTTTCAGAGCAGGGCGCAGCACAACAGAGCAGATCTTCAACCTCAGGATATTGTGTGAAAAGTACCTCCAACACCAGCAAGATCTGTACCCCGTCTTCGTGGATTTCAAGAAGGCATTTGACAGGGTATGGCATGCAGCCTTGTGGGCGACCATGAGACTGTACAACATCAATGCCAGCCTCATCACAGTAACAGAGCACCTGTATGACAAGGCCACCAGTGCAGTATACTTTAACGGCAGCATATGGGACTGGTTCAGAACGACAGTCGGAGTCAGACAAGGCTGTCTGCTCTCTCCCACACTATTCACCATCTTTCTGGAGAGAATCATGGCTGATGCGCTTGAAAAGCATGAATGGACAGTCAGCATCGGAGGCAGAACAGTCACCAACTTACGTTTTGCCGACGACATTGATGGACTAGCAGGAAATGAACAAGAAATAGCTAGCTTAGTAGAGAGCCTCGACAAAACCTTCGCAGCCTACGGCATGGAAATCAGTGCAGAGAAGACCAAACTGATGACCAACAACACCAAAGGCATCAGTACTGGCATCAGGATCCAAGGTACGAAGCTAGAAACAGTCCACAGCTTCAAGTATTTGGGGAGAATTGTAACAGATGAAGGATCAAAGCCTGAAGTACTCTCCAGGATTGCGCAGACAACAGCAGCGCTGACAAAACTGAAGCCCATCTGGAACGACAAGAATGTCGCACTCACTTCAAAGGTCAGACTGATTTACTCACTGGTTATCTCCATATTTCTCTACGCCTGTGAATCATGGACCATAACAGCTGACTTAGAGAAAAGGATACAAGCCACAGAGATGAGATGCTTCCGAAAGATCCTCGGCGTCTCATACAAAGACCGTGTCACCAATGAAGAAATAAGGCAAAGGATCAGACAAGCCATTGGGCCTCACGAAGACCTCCTGACCACAGTTAAAAAACGTAAACTGCAGTGGTATGGGCATGTCTCACGATCATCAGGAATTGCCAAGACAGTCCTGCAAGGCACTGTACAAGGAAGAAGAAAGAGAGGCGGGCAGAGAAAGAGGTGGGAAGACAACATTCGAGAGTGGACAGGCTTGACATTGAGCGACTCAATGAGAAAGACGGAAAATCGAGAGGAATGGAGGATGCTGATTGTTAGGTATTGTGTGGTGCCCCAACGGTCTACCAGACTACGGGACTGATGATGATGATCATCATCATCGAGTTGGGAAAAAGTGTACAAATTCTCGTCCAATGAGAAAGGAAAATCCTAGTCCAAAGACCTGGGTGTTTTTTTTGCAAAGGCATTGTTTGAGATTATTTTATTTCATACCCTATCATCACCATACTTTTTTGATAATTTTTTTCATACCTGCTAACTTTCATTGGTAAAATATATGTTGGCATGCTGTCAATAATACGAAATTCACGTATTAAATCGTTCATATCATATTTTACACCTCGTTAGTAAGATCATATCTAATCAAGTAATTTTTTTATAAGTGATACTTACTGTTTTACAGGCATTTTTTTTAGTCTCAAGTCGAGGCCCATTTTTTTTTTTACACTCTGTTGCAAGAGAAACATCAACACCTGATATTATTAACAAAAACGGATTTAATGATGCTCCACTCGAAATTATACCAGAGCCAGTCATTAGCAGTGGTAAAAATGATATTACTCGAAGTATTCTACTATAATACTTGTAACATTGTTTTACACATTAAAGGTTTTTATGATAAAATTTGTAATATTGCATTAGTGCGTCCACATCTTGTTTTGAAATTTCATCCGAAATATGATTGAAATTGATGATCTGTTTTTTCATTATACAATATTTGCTTACAATTTTTATACAATATTAAAAGTTCTAGCATCAACAATCGAATCAAGAAAATCACAAAACTTATTATTGTTAGGATCTCCTATAACATTCCTATACTTGTCATAAACATCTGACGAAGTATCCTTATATCGTTCATCTATTAACACCTCATTTTTCTTTAACCAACTGTAGGAATCAAACGTGTTTTTTTAAATCACGTTCATACAAATCTGTTTTATTTACCAAATTACCGTATTCTCTTTCTGTTTCATCGAGAAACCCGAGTAACAAGCTTATTTGATCCAGTGTAAAATTTTCGAGGACAAGATGTTGTCTGATAATTGCGTATGCGACTATAAAATTTATTAGCATTATTTTTCGGAGTCTGTCTCTATCAATTGTGAGAAGACCAATAACTGAAGCTACTTTTAACATTAAATTTTCATATGGTTTTGTGAGTATTTTCTCAACTTCATTGTAATAATTTCGTATTGACAATTGTCTAGCACGTTGGGGTGATGGAAACGGAAAATCATCTTCGTCACTGATGTCGTAGTAAGAATCAATATATTCATCCAACCTTGCTGATTTAACTTCTTCAAAAAACTTTTCTCGCTCAACATTACTGAAATTATTGCTTTCCTTGTCAAGATTTTTGATTGTCTCTAGAGAGTTTTAACAATTACTGGATCAAATACAGGTTTTTTACGTATCATTGGTAAAATTGCGTTCGAGTACACTTTAATAATTAACATTGTATCCGCAGTACTAGCAATTTTAACTAGGATTTCCTTGTCATGGTAGTACATACCAAGATGCTTAAAAATTTCTCGTTTTGAAAAACTATCGCGTAAATTTTTGTTTCTCTTTAATTTTAAAATTTTAGATTCCGCTAGTCTGTTGAGACGATCATGATTATCGTTTATTCATTTTTCTTCCTGCGCTCTTCAACTATAAGCTCGTGCTTTTATTAGATCTGATTGAATAATTGTATCAATATTTTCCTTGTCAAGCTCGAGCAATATTTTTTTAGAAGGGTTTCAACTTGCACTTGTTCTTCACGGCAATCATCGGGATGACAGTATTTGTTTATGATATCAAAGAGATCACATGATATCAAATGGATCACATCAGTTGATAACCTGTAAAAAATGTAATATGCAATATGATGGACAAACACTTAAACAAGTTTCTAAGAGAATGAATAATCATCGCTTTCATATAAAAAAAAAATTATAGAGATCCTCAGTTTTCCTCTAATATTTCAACACATTTTAATACCAATAATCACTCTCTACTCGATTTTTCTTTCATGCCAATAGATATTGTGCATGGAGACATGAATAGGCTCATAAAAGAAACTTAACTGGATTCATAAATTAGATACTTTGTATCATAATGGCCTTAATACCAATGCACTATATAAAATTGTATATTTTTTTTTTTTTAAATTGATAAATTGTATATCCTTTATAACAACATAATTATGTGTATGACTGTTTGTCTCTATTTTATTTTATTATTTGACGTTATAAAGACGCCATTGGTCTGGCAATATAATTCCCTCATTTGCACTTTCACAATACTTTTATGTGTCAAACTGTTGTTTTCTAATGGCATTATAGAACAGCTTACTGCAATTCTCTAACAGTGAATCACTTAAGGGTTTTGTTGTTGTTGTTGTTATTGTTGGGTTTTTTTTCTAGCGTATATTATCTGCCCGCTCACTCACGTTGGCTACAATCACATACACATGTGTAAAAATAAAAATTTCCGTTGGGGAATAGTTATGGGGAATCTATACTGGTTTCGATTGGGAAAACTGAAATTGGTAAGCATGTCACGAGTCCCAGTTAGTACACTGCTCTCCATAATGGTAAAGTAGACAATCCTGACAAGGACTATATTGACCATTTCAACTATCGTCCAATAGCAATAACAAGATGTTCTGGCAAAACATTGGAACAATAGATGACAGAATCCTC
Organism: Megalonaias nervosa; assembly: GCA_016617855.1. Lineage (NCBI taxonomy): Eukaryota > Metazoa > Mollusca > Bivalvia > Unionida > Unionidae > Megalonaias > Megalonaias nervosa. The sequence continues at coordinate 220,578 of JAECUM010002181.1, forward strand.
TGGTAGCTTTAATTCAGTTAACAAATAAAGACGTTCAATATGGATTCAGATCTAAGAAATACACGTCATATTAAAATATGTATCAGCCACGCTCTTACAAGAAAGAGCACATAAAGGCCATTTTCTTGGATTTGCAAAAAGCGTTTAACGCCACGTGGTCTCGAGACATAATGAATAACTTATTTAAATGTGCTCTAAAGGGCCGTCTTCCTGTTTGAATATATTTTTTCATATATGTGAAATAAAGCCAAACTACTTTGCAAATGAAAAAGATACATCTTTTCCAAATACTGTAGTTCCAATAAATGTAAAAAAAAATATACATTAAAACGTCTTTCTCAACATTTCGTTTATCATAAGTACAATGGCGTCGTCTAAATTTGAACGCAATGTATGAAGACTGGACAATACAATTCATTTTCATGGTTAAACAACTCTACCTCATCCATTAGGCCTACGTTGGTTACCTTCCTTTACACTAAGTGCATGTCCCATTTTCAAGGCACCTTTTTTTATAATGACGTATTTACGGGCTTTCCAATTCATTTGGAATACTCTATTTTCTTCCTTGTAATAATTAACTTGCACAGGAAGTAAGAGAACAATCTTGGACAAACTCAAATGTTCGTGAAAATTTACTTATAAACCTAAGATGTTCCACCCGTATTCAAGCTTGTCAGAAGATCACAGTCTTCAAACAGATGATGGAGACATTTCAATTCGCCCAGAAAGTAAGTTGGTACAGTACGTGATCATCGGCATGTAAATTTGGGTTGCTTCGTTCTCGGGTTAAAAAACGTGAACACAGAAAAGATACGCGCACAGACACAACAAATCACGATTCTTTCATACTCTATTGCTGTAGTAGGAAAATGTCCAAATATCTAAAGGGGGGAAAAAAAAAACAAACATCCAACACAAACCACTACACAGATTAGTGAGAGAAAAAAATAAACGAAAACAAAAATTCTTCACTACTGTAGTAGGCCAACTTAATTCGTTTTTTTTTTAATTATAGATATTCTGATATTTTACTACATACAGTGATACAGCATAGTTTCAAGATTTATGCACATATTTATAGTTCTGTTTAAAGTACTGAAAGTTGTTCTGATATCATGAAGTTTGGTTTAAAGCGCAAATAAATTCTCTAATTTATATATTAATAATGTCATCGTAACAGTTTTTTTCTGCGCTTTTTTATGACGTGACTGGTGGCCACTTGTTAGTCTAATGGCTCATCATGATATTGCTTTGGTCGTTACACCTTGTATTTTGGCCATATGACTTCAATTTCAAAAACCTCAGCAAAATCTATAAATGGACGAATTGTGACCACGATTACAGTGTGGTAAAGTCTAATGTTTAACATTATTTAATAATCTAGCACTTAGAAGTGACAGTTACTCACTAAAATATTCATTGACACCTTTCAGTGTGTGTGATTTGGATTTTTAGTGTAGCTTTATGTGATTTGGATTTTTAACATAGCTTTAACAATTTTCAGTCATATCGCTGATGTCTGCAGTGTGATAGTTTATGGTGATGTCTAGCACTAGGGCATCATGTCACAGACATGGAGCATGATTTCCCACCCAGTCATATTATCCTGACACCAGACTGACCGGTCCTAACACTAACCTCTTAATGCTGAGTACCTAGTGAGGCAGCTGTTAGTACCATTGTTGTAAGTCTTTGGTATGACTAGGCCGGGGTTCAAACCCGCAACCTTCCACATCCGAGGCAGACACTAACCACTAGGCCACCGGAGAGGTTGTCATTTACACCTTTGAATTGATCCCTTAGGGACCAACTGTTTAATTTTCAGGAATGAGTGGGTGTGGGATGTTTTTTTGGGGGAAAAAAATCTGACTTTGATTTGTAGAAAAATTAATTATATCCATTATATTAGTAGAAAAATTATTTTGAGGTAAAACCAAAAAGAAATCCTGGTTCAGATGGAAAATTACATTTTAATGATATTCATATAGTTTATTGCTCCAAAATGAAACTAAAAATCAAATATAAAATCTCAATTGCCATTTTAGCAGTAGGCTACATTCTCAAAATGACAAAATAAAAGGGTTCACTAAATGCTAGTGACTGGTCATAGTGTTCTTTTTTAATGTACATCTAATGGACAAGTAAACACACATATCCTGTTCTTCAATAAATTAAATCATAGTTCATCTAAGAAATTTAAAATGGCATGTGCAAGAAAAATAGCCTTGTAAAATTTGGAATTTTTTTTAGTGAAGTTTTAGAAACTCCAAAAAAGTAAATATCTTGTTTAAGTGACAGTTGATTAAGTAGTTTTGCCTATTTTTAATTACAGTATGGTAATTTAGGTACTCCTCTTAGTTAAAATTAATTGTTATTACAATATGGTAATTTAGATACTCCTCAGTTGAAATTAATTTTAATTGCAATACAGTAATTTTGGTACTCCTCTCAGTTAAATTTATTGCAATGTATGCCTTCTGCTGTTTTCTTTTGAAATCATATGACCAAAGTACACTGTATAATATTGCACCATCCAAACATACACTTTCAAGTTTAAAAAAATATCTTGTTTAAGTGGCAGTTGATTATGGTCCAAGAAAATTTGTTTAGGGCCAGGGGAAAATGACTAAAAAGAAATCCAAGCCCGAACTCAAATTCCGCTTGCCATGTGCTCAAATTGGCCCTATTTTTAGCTCTACCTGTTATCGATCAGAAAAGCTTATGGGTTAGTGTTTTGTCTGTCATCCATCCATCCATTGGCAAAAGTTTGTTATTGTTACTTCTCCTAAATTACTTGGGGGATTGTCATGAAACTTTGAACATGCTTTCATTCCATAGCTTGGTTGGGGCTCTTTGAAAATGATACAGCTTTCAAATTCAGTATGGCTGCCACAATGGCCATCTTGAAAATCTTGTTTTTGATACTTCTCCTTCATGGATGGTCATATCAGTATGTGGTTTTTGCTATAAAACTTCTTATGATATCTACTTGGTCATAAATGAAAATGGTGCCAATCTGAAATCCAATATGGCCACCATGGCAGCCATTTTGGAAATCTTATCGCTACTCGTCCTGAATAGATGGTTTTATTAACATTGGGATTTCAGTAAAAGACTTCTCCTTATGTCTTGTTGTTCCTAAATGAACATGGTGATTATCTGAAGTCCAATACAGATGCCATGGCAGCCATCTTGAAAATCTTGTTATCACTTCTCTTCCTGAATGTATGGTCATATCAGCATGGAGTTTTCACTGAAAGACTTCTTTTGATTTCTATTTGATGCTAAATAAAATGGTTCTGATCTGAAGTATAACATGGCCACCATGTCAGCCATCTTGAAAATTTTCTTATCACAACTCCTCCTGAACAGGAAGTTATATTGACTTGGAATTTTCATAGAAAGGTTTCTCATGATGTTTGTTTGGTCTTAAGTGAACATGGTGCTGATCTAATATGGCCATCATACAGTTGTCATCTAACCATCGTTTCATCACTGCTTCTCCTAAATGGCTGATCATATCAACATGGAGTTTTCACAAAAAGACTTCCAATGATGTTGAGTTTGATCGTAAATAAAAATGGTGCCATACTGACATAAATTGTGGCCACCATAGCAGCTGTCTTTAAACTTTCTCATTGCTTCTCCTCCTGAATGGAAAGTCATATTGAAATGGGTTTTTTAACCAAAAGATGTCTTATGATGTTTAGTTGGTCCTAAGTGAAAATTGTACTGACCAGAGGTCTAATATGGCTGCCACAGTAGCCAGCTTGAAAATCTTGTTATCACTACTGCTCTTGAATGAATGGTGATATCACCATGGGGGTTTTCACCAAAAGACTTTTTATAAAATGCTTTGTTGAACCTAAATTAAAGTTATGCTGATCTGACAGCCAACATGAGGCCATCTTGAAAATCTTGTTTTCAATGCTGCTTTTAAAGGGAAAGCCATTTTGACATTGGGTTTTCATCAGAAGAATTTATGTGATGTTTACATGTCCTAAGTGAAAATGACTAAGCCATGGTCATGGTCACTGATTATTTTGGCCGTATGACTTCACATAAGCATATTAGAAACTGTACATTGTAATGAATTCTAACTCAGTGGCTTATGAACAAGGTTTCTTGTCTCAATCATATCAAAACTAAAGGGTGTGGATATTTAAAACAAGAAACTGTAATGAAATTGATGTTGGCAATTGAGGAAGCCCTGAATTTAAGAAATTTGAAACTATAAATCTTCAGTGGAGAAGTTTGTTCAAATTATTTTTAAGAAAAAATTGAGTGTAGTTTGCTGTTATTTAAGCATAAAACACTATCATAGCAAATTTATTTATTTGAAATGGAATTAAACTTGTTCGTTTCCTTGATTCCTTCTAACTATGGACAAAATTAATGACTCTCACTATAAATGCGTTGAGAATTGTTAGAGTTGCAATGTTACAAATAATAATCACAATTATTACTGATCTCAGTTGCTTTGGATTGTTATTTCTAAATATTTCACAATGAAGGAGCATTGACATTAGAGATTTAAATATTAATTTTTATGCCCGGAGTTTTTATACTGTAAGTGAAAGAAAGGTATTACAATTGTGATTCCTTTATAGTGCTGGGACACCAACTCTTTTCAAAGAAATAGTCCTGAGCTTCCAGCTTTCAAAATTGTATAGGCTGATGGAGAACCCAGATTAACATGATTTTTTTATTTGAAAGTTATTTATTATACATATTCATAATTGCTGAGCAGGTCATATTCGTGAGAAATGATTCATTAGTGGGCAGGGCCTACAGAGATTGATGAGCGCCACAGGAATTTGATCCAAAGCATTCTTGATATCCCTTTTCTTGGAAAGCTGGTGAAATGCTGGAATTACAACATGCATAAATTTGATTTTGTTTTAGAATTTGTTTGCCCTTGAGTTGATGCAGGAAATATATAATCACATAAAGATGTACTTGATACTGTCAGCTCATTTGTTCACATTATAGCTTTTACTCTAATATGAGAATGGCTTAATGAAATCGTAATTTTTTAAATCTTTTTTTTAAGAAAAAAAAAACAAAAAAATTGACACATATGCACATCTGCAAAATAAGCTTTTTCACAAAACTCTGACCCTGCCTTCAAGTTATGTGCAAATATTAATTGTTATTGTTGTTTGCGCATCTTGGTTCAACTATGGACAAAGTATGTTTTTCTTTCAGGTAGTTTCCACCTTTAGCAAATGAATGTACACCTTGTGCAAGCTATAAATAGTAGCCATTAAGTGAACCATAATTTCAAAAGGGATGAATCAGTAAGTCTTCAGTATGGCTTGGTTTTGGTTTTTTGGGGTTTAATTTCATTTTCACTAAATGAAATTGTACATGGCAGCCATTATATTTGGTGGAGGAAGAACTTGGGAAGACCCTGAGAAGAAAGACCAAAACCATGGGGAGCTACTGGCAAGCTTTCTCAGATACCGATGTTGGTCGAGCTGGTGAGATGTGGGAGTGATCTGTGAATACAAGCACCTTAGACCACTTGGCCACCTTGGGCCTCTGCATTATACAACTTTCAGTGTTTGTAAAACAACTACTTTTCTTTTTGATCCGATCCCAAACTTTGAGCCCTTTGGGTAGATTCCTGATGGGGATCGCTGCTAGAAGGGCAAATGTTGGTTTGGCATGTGTATTTATCTTTCCAATGCCAAGTAAGTATATGCATGGTTATATTGTGGAATCTCAGTGGTTTCCAAGTTATAACCCAGGTGGTATGTCCCTGGAGTAAGGATGAACCACATGGTCAATGACATGTATAAATTTATTCCAAGACCAGTAAATGTATTTATGTTGATAGGATGGGGATCTCAGTTATTTTCCAAGATATAACCCAGTGGTTAAGTCCCTTGGAGTCTGAATCATTTGTGTGTTTTCATGCACATTAAGGGTATATATGTTTATGGTTTTTGGGTGGTAGTTCTAATATAGGTTCTGTGTTACAACCCAGGGTTATGTTTCTGGTGGTAGGGAAAGACCCCTTTGCAGCACCCAAGGGCCCCAGCCTTACATGAATTGACATGTGGATCATTGATCTCATGTGGCAGCACTGAGACTTGTTAAACATATGACTTGGGAGTAAATTTAAATTATTTTATAAAATTACCCATGCCCCTTTGCCCATCCCCTTGAGAGTGATAAAATTTCTAAAAGTGTTGAATAATGTAGAAGGAGTTCAAGGACTGTACAAATGGACTGCATCTAAATATTTGAGAGCACTGGGATTATGAAGCCATTCTAGTATTTCAGACAAGAAGCCTAGGTAAATCACTCCACCATATGAAGTACTTTCCAATAGGACCTGGATAAATATTGCAGCTTTCATGTGAACAGTGATACACTAGGATTATTGAATCACTGGAAAAAGTTATTGATAATTAAAGAGAATAATTTTCAAGTAAACTGGCCTCACCCAAACAACTAATACTAATTTATTTCAATTTTATCTTTTGAATAATTTTTTTTATTATTTTAAGTTGAAAGGCTATTCAAAGGAGATGATCAGGACAGAAGAATGGAGGAGACCACCAGCTCCTTTGGTGAGATGACATTGGTATGTACAATCCAGTATAGAGAGAATTAGAGAGATCTAATGCATTAATTAATACATGTGCATTTTGTATTAATTAATACATATGGATGGTTAATGGTTATTTGAATTAAATGTATGAAAAGAGATAAATAGTTTCCATTTTCTGCAAGTATTCGGTGTGCCAAAAAATTTAAACTGTTCAGTTCCATTTTTTTTTAATTGAATGTAAATGGAAAATTTTGATTATCAGATGAAAATCATTGACTTTTTAAAAAATTTGTTTGAGTACAGTTGCAAATGAGGGCAGTGGCAATGACTGAAGGGAATTTAAGGGAATTGAGATACCATTGCATTCTATGACATCATGACATTCTTTTTTTTGTTAAGATTGATCTAGCACCAGGGATAGAAAAATCCATTGCCCAGGAGCCTTGGGCAACCTAAAATTGGTACCAGGCAACTTTTTTTCCATATTGGGCAACCAAAAATTATTATTAAAATATGTTCGTTGTAAAAATTGCATATACATGTATTATGAAATTTTTTATCATTTCCAGTGACAGAAAAATTTTATGTTAAATTGGCCATTGGGCTGCTTACAGCATGGTGCCCGAATTATGTCTGTATAATCCATTATTGAGTTTTGAGTGACTTACACTGGTAAGAGGCAACACTATTTCACAGTTGTTGGCTACTCAGTAATTTTAATAAGCAATTTCAAAAGGGTATGTTGACTGGAAAATTGAACTTGCCCATGAGAAATATGAGCTTGTCTCAAACATAATATCTCAAAATAAGCAAAAAAACAATATAAGATGAAATAAATTATATTATTGGATATTTTAAGGAAATTCCTTTCTATGTTTTCCTAGACAAGATAGGAGACTGATCTCAACAACTATGTGAACAATAATGAAAGCTGTACTGCTTGTAAACAATTTTTGATACTCGCATCTGAAGGATTTATGAAAGCTTATTTTATCCATTTACTTAACAATTATCATCTAGTCATCGTGAAATTGGCACATGCATGAAAATATTTGACAAACCAATTTTTGAGATTGAGAACACTTACTTTTATTCCTATTATTGTTTGCCAAGCAGTATTGTATACTCCTGTAATCATTAATGAAACCGATCTTAAACACTGCTTGTGGACACTACATTTTTGGTGCATCAGTGACACTTTGAACAAAGTCCTCCCTGTTGTTAATGATAGCAACAAGTACCGGTAACTTTTATTTCCAAACACATCTGTCAAGAAATCTCGCGTGTTTTTAAAAAATGGACACCTACTCACCTTAAAATGAGTGAAACTATTTGACAAGCTGATTGTTTGAAGTTGGTCGAGGGACTGTCAAGGACTTAGAAGTCAGTGAATACCAAATACGTAAAAATATTCCAATTAAAATGTAACTGATAAGTTAAAATATAAATATTTATTCATTATTTGTCAAAACTTGCTCTATGTAGTAGTAGTAACTGCCTACACGAGAAAATGCTTGACTGATCTTGTTATTCACTACAAGTTGGAAATGACATGATAAATGAAAGAAACTGACCAGGTATGAAATAGAAGAATGCAGTACATATAGACACCAAATGATGGTGCTGATATACGCACTGTGGTAAGACTGCATGGCATAAAACTTCAGTGCATAAAGCATTACAAGTGAACTTGACACCTTTCTCCATCTCTCTTCAATATTTTAGACTTGCCCAAGTCTTTTGGAAACTTGAGCTTGCCTGAGCCAAATTTGAGCTTGCCTGAGCCAAACTTGAGCTTGCCTGAGCCAAATTTGAGCTTGTCGTTGTAGTCAGGCAAGTGGATTTGTAGATCCCTTAGTAGTGATTTCTTTCAACTTCGTTTGACACTGAATGCCTATGATCTAGTATTATGCTTTCTCATTGGTCTCGTAAAGAAACATTTCTGTAGACCATGTGACAGCTGTTTCTGTTGGCTGGCTTTAGTTAAAAGAATATTGCAAATTTAAAGAATCAAACAAATTACAATTGTTTTTGCATACTATATTGGCTTGTAGAGTAATCTTCATAAATAAAAATCCCACTTAAAGAAACATTACAGTTTTATCAGATACACTACAACAAGAAGTATAATGGTGTAAACTCAGATAAAAATAAATATTGAGAAGTTTCTGTATAGAGGTTGCTCAACTTTTGAAAAGCTGATGGATGACAAGACACAATTTGCGAACAAGGAAATTGTTCTGTCTTTTTTGATGTGCTGATCTCAGATAGATTAAATATATGTGTAGGCTTGTCTGACATTTTCGTTAGCAGGACTGTTGATGAGTTACATGTATTGGGTGCATTTAGATAATACCATACCCTAATTCTGAACCTGTTACTGTATATACTCACTAATAAGCCAAGTCCAACTGCAAACTGCACAGACCCAGATCTGCCAGTGCATAATGCACTGGCAGATCTGGGTCTGTGCAGTTTGTTAGGAGTAATCAGTAGAACAAACATCATAGATCCTGATCAGCATGCGGATTATGCTGTGGCAGATCATGATCTTTGCTGTTTGCAGTTTGATTTGATTTATAAGCAAGCAATTATGGTACCTATCTTTAAATTGAGGAGCTACAATGAATTACTGTTTAAATGTGAAGCACATTTTCTGGTGTGTATAGTTTTATTGAATGTGTGTGTGTGTGTGTGTTACAGTTTCATGTAATTAATGTGAAGATTCCTGCTGGACTTCATAATACCAGGGTCTGAGACCAGTGTATTGATGTAAATTTTTTTTCAATACCAGGACCTGAGACCAGTGTATTAATTTAAAACCAGTGTGTTGATGTGAATTTTAATGCTGGTGCCCGAGTCCGGTTTATTGATGTGTTCTTTTATTTTATTGAAATTTTAATACACAAATGAAGTGCAGTGAAAACATAAACTTGTTTCTGTGGAGACATCTTCTTGAGGTTTTCTGTTTTGAAAGACTCTTGAGTAGTCAGTTATATTGTAGTTGTACAAAGATGCACACATTTGTACAAAGGCACACATGTACAAATACAAACAGGCACCTGCATCGTCATATACCACATACAAAACAAATGCAAGAGGAGAGAAATTCCTTTATTTTTCCATTGCATAAAACATAGAACATGTATTATACAAAGGTTTTGTATTAAGTAATACAGTTTTCATCTCGGTGTATCTTGCATATAGATTTTTGGGGTTGATAAATCCCTGTTTCAACCCAAATCAAAAGTCAGTAATTATTTTATTATATAACCTAATGTTATGATATTATTTTGCTTTTTAGTACCTGTATTGAGACAACGGTCTCAGGTCTTGATGGTATAAATAAAAGTAACCCAGAATAAAAGTTCAGCATAAAGAAAAAGTAATGACTTAAATGTTACAAATCAGAATAATTCTGTGACAATAAACAAATGATCAAAACAAATTTTGTCCTTTTCCTCAATAACTTTTTACCCAAAACTCATTCAATAACAATGAAAATACAGAAAGATAAAAAGTGACATGGTTGGACTTCTGGAGAGTGAATAAGTTCAGCAGATATTTTGCCATTTAATATAAGCATGTATTGAACATTCTAGCAACTTTGCATCTTCTTAACTTAGAAAATAGTTGGGATAAATCAGACAAGCCTAAAGTGGAATCTTATTGCACCTTCATATGCAAAGGGTTGATGTGTTTGAAAAGACAGTTTCATGTGTTTCAACAGCTGAGAAGATGGCTTATTAAAAGTCGTATCAGGGTTCTCCAGTATACAGAAATCTGCGTATGAATATGCATCCTTTTAATTGTTGGTCTCATGAAAATTTCTTTAAGTCCTTTTGTCTGCGAAATTCTCTTTATTTGATCTGTTTTAACATAGGGAGTATCAGTTATTTAGTATGCAAGCTATCAGACAAAATTCAAGTGATCAGATTAGGTGAAGCTGCTTTGGTTAGATCTTAGCAGACAAAGAGATTAAGACACCTGGTCATTGATTGTTGGGGCCTAATGATAATTTTATTGACATGACTAATTACAGATGTATGTGCTTTGGCACCTCTCTTTGATAAGTATTACACATCACAGTTTTAATCCATCATATTAAAAATCTAATCCATCATCTTAAAAATCTGTACGTGATGTTTGGAATACATGCACGTTATTGTATACCGTATTTAGAAAAATGGTGCCAAGATTTTGGGACATTGTTTTTGTATGTTGGAGAAATATGAACTCGCATGTTAATCGTCATAAATCATAACAAAATCAGTTTTTTTTTAGTGTCATGTACAGATTTACTTTCGTTTACAAAAGGCAGCATTACATAATTTATTTGGTGTCAAGCATGGGACTGGAGATGAGCATGATCCTCATGAGACTAGTCGACAGAAATCAGTAGATGGATATAGTTTTAATGAAGAAGACAGAAGGCTTAAGAGACTGTGAAATATTTGGAATAAATAATGGATTAGGCCATTCCCATCAGCTGAAAAATTAGAAAACAAAGAAACATTATTAGTTTTATGCACATAGTGGTGCGACTGTGGAAGGAATAATGCAATTGCAATCCAAGGAACACTGAACTTTAAAAGTTCACCATGAACTCATCAAGACAAAGGGCCAAGGACATTTAAAATTAAGAATCTGTAAGAAAATTAATTATGGTGTTGGAGGAAGGACCAGAACTTTAGGATTTGGGTCTTCAACCTTCTGTTAGAAATTTTGTTTGTAAAGTTTGTTGAAGAAAACAAGTGAATTTATGCAGTGTTGCATAAAGGTGTAAAGTATTGAATGGATTATGGTTATTTGTTTTGTTTCTTCCTGTGACTTGGAAAATTGATTGATTTGAAATGAAACTGAGCTTATTAAATACATTAATATTGAAAAGAAAGTGCAATCTCTTCTTTGTTTCCTTCTAGTTGCATTCATATTTAAAGAATGGCAAGCTAGAGGCATTGACAGTTGTTATACATGTAATTGTAAATTCACATCACAGTTATCAATCAAGGTTATCAACTGACGTATTTGTTGATGCCTTTATTATAATATTCAATATTTAACAGTTAATGAGCGAGCATTAGCTATTATATATATATATATATATATATATATGGCACAACAATACACTCATAATGCTCTAAAATCTTGCAAGGGAAAACAATTATCATAACTGGGACTTAAAGTTTTAGTGCTGGGACTGCAACTATTGTCAGGGAAGCAGTCCTGGAATACAATTTTCAATTTTCATGGAGAACCCTGCATGTGATAATGATATGATAATGGTAACTTTCACTTAATAGAGAAGGCTAGACAACTACTGACACCTTTATATACTTAAATAAAGATTCAACCGAGTTCTTAATTGTCTTATTTACCAAACAGCATCAAATTTATACAACATATTAATATTACACTTTTATTTATTATTACTACTATTAATTATGTTATTATTATTATTATCATCTGTTTTTCAGGACACCCCTTGTTCGGGTTCTGGAGTCAACAATCCTGACACGGAAGGGCATGGGTCTTTATTGGTTCCTCGTGGAGAAGGGAATCATCTGATAGGCTCAAACTCAGATCAGCAGACTAACCATTCTGGGGTCCAAGCAAATGTAAACCAGTCAGGGTACTCTATTGTTCACCAGCAACCAACAGGTCCTCAGCTCTTGCCATATAATAGTTTCCAAGAACATCAACAATATCAGTATCATCCTTACCCAAATTATACTACACCACTTTACAGCTATCAGTTTGGAGGTAACAGTTGGACGTATGGTCTCAGCATGGATCAAATGTCCCTGCCAGGAGTTGGTTCTTTAGTACATAGGTTGTCCCCATCACAATATGTCAGATCTGAGATAGGTGAGGATGGCTTGCAACCATATGATGGAGGAAGCTTTCCCAGCATCGATTCAAATGTAACCCTTACCCCTCCTAACTCTGGTCACTTCACTTCAGGGCAGGATCATGTACAAGCCCAAAGCCCACAAGCCCCTATGGTAGTCTCTCCACCACTATCCAGAACCACTTCCATGATAGCCTCATCGCCAGTGACCGTCAATAGCCACATGATTGGATACTCCCAAACGTTAACCCAACCAGCCATAAGACCACAAGTCAGACATCAGCCGGCCGTTGGTTTAGCTTCCCAAAGTATGGCCAGTCAAGTCCCAAAGCAGCCAGTAACTCAAGGTCATGCACCAACCATTCAAGGTCAGGCATCAGGCCCTCAGGTTCATGCCCAGGAACAGCAAACACATGTTAATGAAGATATTCTGAGAGATGTTGACTCAGATGGAGACAGGTAAGTTTTGATAAGACCAGTCAATATCACCAGTTATGATTTGTATCATGTTTGTTATATATGTTCTGCAGGTTTTACTTCATGAATTTTACATTGAATAATTTTATTAGCTCATCTCTAACTGCTTCAGTGGCCTAGTGATTAGAGCATCCACCTTGGATGCAGGAGGTCGCGGGTTTGAACCCAGAGTCATACCAAAGACTTTTAAAAATGGTACTAACAGCTGCTTCGCTTGGCACTCAGCATTTAGAGGTTAGTGTTAAGACAGGTCGGCCTGGTGTCAAGGTAATGTGACTGGGTGGGACATCATGCTACATGTCTGAGGCATGATGCCCCAATGAGCGACATCACTATAAACTGTCACATTGCAGACATCGTAGCGATATGGCTGAAAATTTTTAAAGCTACTTTAAAAATTACACACACACACACACACACACACACACACACACACACACACACACACACACACACACACACACACACACACACACACACACACACACACACTATGAAGCAGAGGTAAGCTATTGCGCTACCCTTGGTATTGGTGTCCACATGGATACAAGCATATACATGTGTATGCGTCAGCCTTATTTCTTCCTAGGTCTCTGGCAACAGTTTGGAGTGGGTTTCATAGCAACAACCTGAGGGACTAAATTTGTACATGTACATTAGATTTTTTTGTACACTGTATAAATACTGTTATACCTGGAATCAAGAAACTTGGTGAGGAGATGCACCTTGATGAGTACAACAGCCGCATCACAAATGTTGGTCACTGGGACTTATTTTATGCATTTAACTGACTTTGGTTACAATTTGTGGTTTAAGTTTTTCTTCTCAAGGACTGTTCATTATAGAATTGTCAAACTATATGAAGATATGTATCTCTGTTTATCGATTAGTACAATACCCTTACCACAAAGGAAAGTCGCTGTGACCTATATTTCAGATCTTACTAGATTGGGTTGATTTTTGCATTCAGCTCCTAACCAGGTGCTCTTTGTGTGTGTGTGTGTGTGTGTGTGTGTGTGTGTGTGTGTGTGTGTGTGTGTGTGTGTGTGTGTGTGTGTGTGTGTGTGTGTGTGTGTGTATATATATATATGTATGTATGTATATACATACATACATACATACATACATAGAGAGAGAGAGAGAGAGAGAGAGTGGTTATACCTTGATTCATGCATCTTGATGTGTATTATGCCCTATAACAAAATTAGGTCACTGTGATCTAAATTCCTTGTTTCACTGCTTCACTGACTTCGTAAAATGTTGTTTTAAGTAGATTCTTTGCCTTTGTTCATGCTAATATCATCAAACTAGATTGTTGTGTACATCTTTACTAGTGCCATACCCTGAATACAAAAGAACTACACTTCACATTTTCCTGGCTTACTTTAACTTTCTGCGTTTATCTCTTTACCAAATAGGGTTTAGTACCATGTATATTTTTTTAATACCTAGATTAATGAAACTTAGTGAGGGAATGTGTCTTAATCAGCACTACATTGTCATCACAGAAGTAGGTCACTAACTTATATTTCATGCTTCATTGTAGGCATCTCTGTTAGTACCACACCCTGTCCACAAAAAATGTCACTGTAACCTACATTTCACATTTTACTGTCTTAGGTTGAAAGTTTGGGTTTAACTCAGAACCAGCTATGTTGTTTTGAGCACCCTATGTAGATACTGTTATACCTAGATTAACGAAATTTGGTGAGGGGATGTATCTTAATGGATACTGCACCCTTATTACAAAGATGGTCACAGTGACCAATATTCCATACTTCACTGCCTTGGTTTCAGTCTCATGCACTGATTATGCCAGAATAATCAGGCTAGGTGATTGTGTGCTTCTTTATTAGTACCACACTCTTACAACAAAAGAAGGTAATCTTGACCTAAATTTAAAATCTACTGGGTTTTTATGTTAAGTTTTTGTTGTTGTTGTTGTTGCTGTGGGGCTTAACGCCATTTTTCAGCACACGATGGGCTATACATGGCGGCCAGTATTAATGGTGGAGGAAGAAACCGGAAATCCCCGGAAAGAACCACCGACCCACGAGAAGTGTTAAGTTTTTGCATTTAGCTCATGATTACATTAGTGTTTTATCTGCTGTATAATACTGCTATACCAGGAATTATGAAGCATAAAGGATGTATATTGATAACTACTGCACCCTCACCTTTGAAGTAGGTCACTTTGACCCATATTTCATATGTGGCTGAGTTTGGTTCGGTTTTGATGTGTTTGCTGTTCATGCTGTAATCAATAAACTATGTGACTATATGCATCTCTTTTAGTACCACACCCGTACCAAAAGATGTCACTGTGACCTATGTTTCACATTTCACAGACTTAGGTTAAGTTATTGCATTTAGCTCATGACCACAAAGGTCCATGGCATGCTCTTTGCATACAATGCCATATAGAATTTTGAAACTTCGGGATGCATATTTATGAACACTGACTCTCATTTCAGTAATAGGTCAATATCAACTGTATTTCATGCTTCACTGACTTCAGTTAAACTTTGTATTCACTTCGCAGGTTTTGTTCATGCTAGAAATGTGTACTTCCATCTCTTACAACAAAAGAGGCTCATTTTGGCCTGTATTTCATCTTACTGGCTTTAGTCAAGTTTTTGCATTTAGCCCATGAACTCATGAGTTTTTGACATGTAATATACATATGATCCTACCTAGTATCATGAAACTTGATGAGTGGATGCATTTTGGTAAGTTATATATCCTTTTTGACGAAAGAGGTCTCTGTGACCAGTATTTCATGCTCTGGTGCCAAATTTTCATGCTCATTGACTTCTTTTAAATTTTGTGTTAAAAGTTCATTTCTTGGGTGGTGTTTATGTTCCAATCATGATAATTGAATGCATCTCATTTACTATTACACCCATAATAGCAAAGGTCACTGTGCCCTACATTTTTTGCTTTACTAACCAGATTTAATTGTAATCCCAAATAGTCCTAAAAGTTCTACTACAAGTCCAAAGTATACAGTTCCAGATTAATTTCAGTGGTGATCCAAATATATTCCAATTTTGAATGTGCTGATATACCAGTAGCCTGGAATTTGGCAGTGTGTTAACTAGTCTTGAGATATCACAGTGATATAATCCAAAATATCCTTGAATGAATTCACAGTAATCCCAAAATAGTGACAAAGTAGTATTAATAAGCACTTTCTAATTCCAGCTAATCATTTAATACATTAAATCCTCTCAACTAAAACTCACATAGAATTGATATTCTAAAGACTGATGTTAGGAGATGGAGTGAGTAGTTCTGAATTACATGTATATAATATGCTTGGACACAATAACAGAACCAGGACAAACGTCAGTTTCCCATCAAGTTTGTAAACGACTTTCTCCCATAACATTCTTTATTTCTGAATAAAGCTAGACATTGAAATCAACATCAGTAAACATGTTTACTTCCAGTTAATAATGGTCTTAAAATATATGCTAAAATCATAGACAGGAATTAGACTCTATGATTTTAAACTTTGTAACAGAGAAGAGCAAAAACCATCTTATGAATGTGCAGTATTGTGAATTAAACGGTCCTAAAAGTTCTAAAAGTCCAAATGTATGAAGTTCTGATTGAATTCCACTGGTATTCCAAATAAGTTCCAATATTTAATGTGTCAGATACTAAATACAAATGTATATAACCTATAATGATGAAGAAATACCAACAAATAATGCAAATTAAATTATGTAACCGACAGTCACACAATATAGATATACATAACATATACTCAGAGAGAAAAGACAACATAGAATACAAATTAAATATACATGACAAGGACTATATATTGTATGTTGTACATGAGAATTAGAATGGAAATTAGGTGAGTGGACTGCATGCTGCATACTTGTCATGTGAGGCCTCACCTGTTGTGGTTAATCAAGGTAATTATCAGTGCATGAATTATGTAATGCTGGCTGTCAATCCAAGGTTACCCAAGACTTTCACCCAGTAAAATCAGTTTCTAGGGGTAGACAGTGATAATAGTTTTTCAATCAAATTTTAAGAATAATGATCTTAAAAAATTAATACAAAACAACATTAATCAGTTTCTCTCAGCTTATTGCCTTTATTCTGGTATGATATAAAAGAGTGCTCTTTTTTTTACCAGGTAGGGAGGTGTGTGTGTATGTGTGTGTGTGATTTAGATTTATAACGTAGCTTTAACAATTTTTCAGTCATATCGCTACGATGTCTGCAGTGTGGCAGTTTATAGTGATGTCTAGCACTGGGGCATCATGCCGCAGACATGTAGCATGGTGTCCTACCCAGTCACATTATTCTGACACCAGGCCGACCAGTCCTAACACTAACCTCTTAATGCTGAGCGCCAAGCGAGGCAGCTGTTAGTACCATTTTTTAAAGTCTTTGGCATGACTTGGCTGGGGATCGAACCCACGACCTCCTGCATCCGAGGCGGACGCTCTAATCACTAGGCCACCGGAGCGGTTCCAGGTAGGGAGGTAAGTGGTTTCACAATATGTCTGCACAAAAATGATTGTTCAAATTTCAAATTTTAAAATGAATAAAAGTTCAAATGTACAGTCCCCCAGATAAGCAGCATATCCATTTAAAACTGTCATATACCCTATTTTTTCTTCCATTATGCATATCACATTCAAAAGCATTTTTCTTTACAGAAGATTGATGTAATGGGTAATGATGTAGTATTGAATTTATGAAATGAGTCAAATAATGTCAGGCTTTTGCAAGCCTTGGCAATGATTTCAGTGAGAATTATTGCAGTGTTTCACCTAAAGTGTGTCAGTTCTACTATTAGGCATTCCAGTTGTTGGATACTTATGTGAAGGAATGATTACTGGATGCAGAAATTCCAGATTTAATGTATATGTGATCAGATAACAAAGCTATAGACACAGACAAATTTTATATAGAGTCAGAATTGCATCAGTTAATAAGAAACATTGGCTCTTACCACAGTAAAAAATGCTTTGGTTGGAGAACTTTCTGTCAGTTAGGAGACCGGCAAATGTCCACATTCTTCTCTAAACAGAGGTGAATTTATTTACACCTGTAAGTTAAAATTTATATTAAGCCTGATGTAAGCAAAGTTTCATGAGAAATATATAATTTGTGGAGAAAGTCATTACTGTGCATAGAAATAGTTGAAATAAGTGATGGAGAGAAAAGGCAGAGAAGTGTGAATTGTACCAAATACATATTGAAAAATGTTTGGTTGGATGAGGGTACACCAAATGCACAAGACATCCTTAGCAGAGATTGTGATTCAAGGATCATATGAGTGCAGAGAAATTGATTTTGTGTGAGAATATAAAGAAAAAGAATTGGGTAGTTTTCAATTTTAAATGATTATCATTAAAAATTGAAAATTACACATTGCAGTTATTCTTGTAAATATCTAACTTCACTCAGTTAATTTGAATTTATGAGTGAAATACCTGTTTGGTTATCAGGGCCACTGATGTAAAGGTCAAAGATTGCAAAATTATTTTTAGTTAAAAATGGTCCAAGGTCACTTGAATCTGAATTAATTTTCTCATGATAATGTTTACAATGGCATAGGGAAACTAGTGAAAGTAGAGGTCAGCAGTTTAATTATTAATTAAGTTCTGGTTTAAAATGAACGTTTCTTGCTCAGTTTGGACAAAAATGATGCATGGGGGAACTAAAATTTTGTGATCAATGTATTACATATTTTTAAACGTTTTTTTTATTGTTCTATTTTTTGCAGTCTGTTCCATCTGCTGTCAAGTCTAGATAAAATAACAGTTGAACATCTAAAAATGCTTGGAGGAAAGGAAAAACAAAAGGCCCAGATTAATCTGCACAACAAGTTACAACAGGTATATTTTGTTAACTTTGAAAAAGATACATGTTTAAATTAAATTTAGCCCACCTGGTAAGGTGAGTATATTGCACTGTTCATTGTGCATGCTTTGTCGCAAGTAATATTTTTTGAGTTGAGTTTTAAAAAAACAAATAGATGAGATGTTTTATGGTAGTGTTATCCTGTTCTTAGTATGTCAGATATTTAATATTATATTTACAAATGAACCAGAGGATAGTCTGGTTAAAAATCACTTGTACCACTGGGAAAGACAAAACTGAATGGTAGCATCAGGTTTACAAGATATATTTCCCAATGGTGCAGAAGTACATTGATCATATTAGTAACTTTCCTCGCAATATTTTTGCAGTTTGTTTTGTCTTTAAAATAAGAACATATAATAAGGATGAATTCAGACTGATGAAATATTTACATGTTTACAGACAAATATAGCACTCCTCACTGTAAGGCCATCATTATGACACAGTTCCTGGTATAAGGACCTCCATTTTAACACATTTCCTGGTATGAGACTATTCATTATAACACAGTTCATTTGATAAAGTCTTTCAGTATAACACAGGTAACACAACTCCTGTAACAAGGTCATTTGTTGTAACACAGATCCTGTTATAAGACTATTCATTGTAACACAGTTCCTGTTATAAGGCCATTCATTATAACAGTTTTTATAAGACCTTTTATTATAACAGTTTTTGTTATAAGACCATTCATTATAACACAGTTCCTTTTATAAGTCAGTCATTATGACACAGATAACACATTTCCTGTGATAAGGCCATTAATTATAACACTATTCCTCTTATGAGGTCATTCATTATAACACAGTTCCCGTTATGAAGTCATTCAGTATGACACAATTCCTGTTATAAGGCCATTCATTATAACACAGTTCCTGTTATAAAACCACTCATTATAATACAGTTCCTGTTGTAAGGTGAATATAGCGATGGATCCCATTTCATTAAGTGGTTGTAAAATTATATATATTTTGTTATAAGGCAGTCTCACTAGAAGATGGTATACTGTATGGCTCCCCTGGGACAACATTATAATGAGGGAGTACTGTACTATGTACGTAAGTAAAAGGCAGTCTCACTGTAAGACTGTACTCTATCACTCCCATGGTAGCATTATAATGAGGGAATACTGTATAGTGTACCTCATTCTATGGAGGTATTGTTTTAAGGCAGTATACTCTTTCACGTCCTTTGATTGCATTATAAAAAGAGTATTGTATCATGTACTTCATTATAAGGTAGTCTCATTATAAGGTGAAACTATGGCTCCAATGGATAGCATTATATTGAGGGGGTAATTGTGTGAATTTTTTCAATAAAAGAGAAAAACAGTTGTGGAATCGGGAATTGCTTGCAATTGATTTCTGTTTTATTCATATACACATATTAAAGATTTATATTTTGCTTCATACTTTCTATAAGAATGAGTTTCTTAGGGTTTGACCATAAAATTGATTACAGTTTGACAAACCATGCCAATAAATTGGTCATTTTAACAAAGATTCTCACCTTTTATTAATAATTTTGAGACATGTCACAAGTTTTCATGCTCATTATCACAGCACATAATTCAACATGATTCCTTCAGTTTTATTTATGAAGGAAAGTATTTGTTTTAATAAACTGTTTTCCTTGTAGTTTTAGCCAATCAAACTTTTAAATGTGTCTCCAAGATTGAAGAATTAAACTGATAGTAGTGTGAGAATGGACAACGGCATTTCACACACTAGGCTAACAAGTCTATCCTACAGTTGTAATGATACTGACTGAAGGTTAAGGGATGATATCACCTATTCATTAAAAGTTGCAATTATTTGTAGACAGTTTCATCTGCACACATCAGTGTACATTTTACATACTTACCGGTATTTCTTGCTGCTGTTGAAATATCTTCAGCTAAAGGGTTCTTTTGATGATATGTACATAATATTTTGGGATCAAATCCTGTGTTTAGTGACTTGTAAATCCACATGGAATAGCACAACCATCTGTCCTGTGGCCATTTTGAGTTTTTGTGCTAGATATGACTGTTACCAAATGCAGTTATAGAGTTTTGTGCTAGATATGGCTGTTACCAAATGTAGTTAAGTGTCTTATACTTTATGTAGGTGTGTTCCAGAAAGATTTGCATGCAGCAGAATTGCACATTTTAATAAACAGGTGATATCAGACCCAGAAATATTCCATTAGTATCAACTCAGATTTGGGCTTTTGATTTATCAGATGTTGGAATGGAACTGGATCAGAAATTAGTATTTTTTATTCAAATTAAGATTTACTTTAGAGCTATTCATTTCTAAAAGGTCCGTGATTCAAAATGTCTTCAATCAGATACCCAGAAACAGGAGTTGTGAGATATTCTGCCAGTTTGATTCCAAAGTGGCCAATCTCTCCAGCTAAGCAGATAAGTTCCTTCTCACCAAATTCATGTTGTTTACATGGTAAAAGTAAGTAAAATACTTGATTTTGTCAAAACAAATAAGTAATAATAATAATAATGAGGACTTTGTATAGCGCCTAATCTTTAGAAGCTCCAAGCGCTTTACAACATTTGACAACACTTAAAAAACATATACAATGATATGATTACAAAAATAAAAACAAACACCAAGAAATTAGAAAACAGAAAACATGCTGTAAATATTTAAGGTAAGGAAACTTTATTAGGTCTTTAAGTCTGTTCTTGCAGTTGAAACAGGTGAGTTTTAAGAGCGCTCTTGAATGAGATCACTGTGTCTTTGTGTCTAAGTTCATTGGTCAATTTGTTCCACGTTGCTAGGCACTGGTATGCAAAAGAATGTTGTCAATATGATTTCATTTTCATAGCGGGAATAATGAGAATATGAGTGTCAGAAGAGGAATGTAAGTATCTTGCTGGTGTGTACACATGGGTGAGGTTGGATAGGTATGTTGGACTGGAGCCCGTCAGTGAAACGTAGCACAGAGAACAAATTTTGTGTTTAATTCTGGATCAAATGGATAGCCAGTGTAGGGTACAGAGCAGGGGGGAGGCGTGCTCTGATCGTGGTACTCTAAGAATGATCCGAGAAGCTGTGTTTTGAACTTTTTGAAGTTTCTGGAGTAGATATTGAGATGAACCAGGCAAAATTGAGTTACAATAGTCCCGTCTTGAAAGTACTAAGGAACACACAAGTGTTTTAGTGGCATCAACTGAAGGATACTTGCGAATGGAGCTGATGCGTCTCAGCTCAAGATATGGAGCCTTGCATATGTTCGTGAAATGTTGGTGCAATGAGAGAGTACTGTCGAGAGTAACACCTAGGTTTCATACTGACTGTGTGAATTTAATGTTGGTGTTGCAGAAATCATAAACAGAAATCATAAAGAAGAATTTGTTTTCTACACAACAACTTTTCTCCCTCTCACCAGTTTTTTTTTTTTTTTGACAGCATATCTCCCCCCACTGCCTCACACTCCTTTCTAATTTCAAAAGCTTTGATGGTAATGCATGATAAATTGCATCTAATGATCTGCTTAAACTGAATAGACAGCATGGCAATATGTTTTATTTTAGCCATGATTTAATTTCCAAATAAAAAATAAACAACAGGGACACAATCTTTTTCAAATAAGAAATAAACAACAGGGAGACAGACATATACTACAGTAATTTTAAATTCCTGTACCTATGTATGTAGTAGTCATTTACTACATAAAGATAACACTACTACATTAAAGTACTGAAGGGAGCAGTTGCTTATCTTGACCTAAACATCACAAATTAGTTGTGATAAACTTGAGATGATCATTTTTTAAAATCTAAACATAAGAGATAATGACCTTGTCACTTATTTGAAATTGAAGAAAATGACACCTACTAAGGTAGTAGCATGCAGGCCTGATAAATGCCAGACACTCCAGAATGCCATCATACAAGGGAATGAATATCCCCCCCCCCCATGATAAAGAAATAAGCAATACATCCTGCATAATATGAGCAATCTTGGATCTGTGTTGTGATAAAATCATCACATGATGTGTTGTGATGAAATCACAGCAATTAAAAATAAAACAATAGAAGAAATTCATTGTTAATGAAAAACAAGTATCGAAAGATGATTCTTTTACATGGCCATCCTTTTGTGTATTAGCAGCAGTATTGTGTCTGTACAGCATTAAAGCAAAGTAATCACAAACCTGATTCAATCAGCTTTTATTCATGGCTCATGCTTAGAAATGGTGTTGCTTGTGCATTGGCATCATTGGTGGTGTATTGGCAACATTGTGTGTTATGATTGACCAGTATGGATTGGCAGCATTGGTGTGGTGTTATGATTGACTAGTGTGGATTGGCAACATTGGTGGTGTGTTATGATTGACCAGTGTGAATTACATCAGACAATACTGCATTCTTAATCAATTTGTCTTTCTGTTTCAGACTCCCCTGTTTCTGGCCGTGAAGAATAGACATCATATGGCAGTTAAAATCCTGTTGCATTTTGGAGCTGATCCTAATATACAGAGCATGGTAGGTACAGGGTGTAGCATGAAACCCCTCAAAGCAATGATCATTATTCATTTCATCCATACACACAGAGAAAGTGAAATTAGAATCGCTTTCTTGACTTGCTGTCCTCACCTCCAACCCTTTCCACTGACAGAACTACCAACCATCACTATTTTGGCATGAGTTTTATGACTCTTGAGAGCAATTCAGATTCATGCTGCATGCAAAAAAAAATCACTAATTCCCAGATTCTCAATTGGCTTAAATAGGAAATAAAATCATGTTTATCCCATTAAGTGCTGGCTGCGATTTCTGCCATGGTACCGATAATGGTCTGATACTGCTAGATGTGATATTAATAGAACTACATCCAATTGTTATGATTTTGCCCTGTGTCAAGCATTTTGACATATTTTAATCTATCTTTATTTGAGAAGTTTTACAAATACTTGTGATGAGAAAGCTGGGGTCCAACTGGATTTTGTTTAAAATGGCAACTGTAAATTCTTTAAACAAACATTCAATGAAGACAGCTTGTACAAAAAAATTTGATTAAGATGAGATTATTATATGTGAGTAAGTGTTGTTAGAACTTCCCATGAACAGAAATTGGGTGGAATCATTGAACGTTTAGGTTGATTTATTGAAGACACATGACTTGCCAGTTGATCCCAGTTGGCATTTTTTTAATCATTTCATTAATTCATTAATAGTTAATTTCAATAATTGGCTATTTTAACAGCAAACAATGTTGGCTATTTTTGTAATAGATGATTGTAGGAATTTGTGTACTGACCATCAAAGTTGACAGAGCTACTGTCAAGGCATATTTCGCTAATTATTTTCAAAATTCACTCATTTTTATCCCTCTTTTCACAAAATGCGAGTCTGACGGGTTGGCAGCACTGCATTGAATGCTTTTGTATTCTGAGTAGGTTATTGCTTCTTGTGTCCTTTTCCTGTTCAGTGAGAAATGTAAAATGGTTTAAACATAATATTTTAAAATTTTTTGATCTGACAGCATTTGGGTCTATTAAATGATTTATTTTACAATTGTAATTACATTCAGATTATGATATTCTCAATGTAAATTCACACATAAAGGTTGACATATGTGACATTCCATGAATTTTTAGCCCATTCACAAACTAATTATTATTATGTGGAGGTTTATATGCTTATTTTTAAAAAAGGCCAACAGGTTTATTTGTATTCTATCCTGTAAAAGTAGAAAGACAAGATTTGCACCTTTATAACTGTTTTTAGTAAATTGTTTTCGAGGTTGATGCCTTTTTCAATAGCAGACTGACAAAATATTTTCATTAAATCAAAACAGACAAAGCACTGGCATCATGGCTAAAGTGACATATCAGGAGATCTCAGCAGATCAAGTACTTCTCTTGAAAATTTCAGCTCAAGAAGTCAGAGATATCTATGTAAACCTAGAGCTTGAACAGATTGGGATGATCTGAGACACAATAGCTGCAGTTGGCTGGCATGCACAGTCAATCTTCTCCGACTTCTGCATGCATGATCTAGCTTGCAGATGCAAGAATTTAATCTGATAGGTCTGGTGGCCGTGGCCCAGGTCATCATTAGATCAGTTTAAATTATGCACAGTCTTACCACAGGCATAGAAGAGCACTTTCAGTAGATTTGCCTGGTGATTTTACTCAGTAAGAAAAGTCATTTGCTACCTTTTCTCTTACCTAGGTACTCTCATCATGGCTTAGGTGTTTATCAATTGTGTTGTTTTGATATTAGGAGTGTGGTTCACCCTTATATGGGGAAGAATCCTTATTCCCTTGAGTGCGACCATGATAGATGTAGGATTCTCATCATTGCCTCTCTCTGTTATTTCTTCTTCTGACATTAAAGAGATTGGGGAATGTATTCAAAGGAGAAAGTTTCTTCTAGTAGATTGTGTTTCACAGAGAATTCTTATCCGATCACATTATTATTAAACCCTCCCACACCTCCCTTCAAATGCAAGCATCCTCATTGAGATATTGTTCAAGCAAAACTGGTTAAATCTGTACCTACCTAGCACTGGTGAATGGAGGTAAGGGGAAGGATGGGATATTGATGAAAAAGACAAAATTTCATCTTTTCATGATTGCTGGATTAAGAGGTAGTGGATCATCTTCCTAACGTTAATATGATCTGGATAGTATTCTTGCGGAAATATAATTTACTGTACAATTTGCTTTTTTCATGAAAATTTTTGCGTTCATGAGGTATTAAAATACAGCCACAAAATCTTCTTCAGATTTCCAGGGACAGAGACAGTTATATAATGGGTGCCCCTCTTCATGAGGCGGCTATGCAGGGCGATGAATGCTTACCCATTTTAATTGAACTCCTCTCCAACACCAGAACAAATGTCAACATACTCAGCATTGGATCTCGTAAGTAGATTTCTAATTATGGAGTGCCAGTTAATTGATTATTTAGATTTTATGACTAGTCAGTTGAAAAGAACTGTTCGATAATTTATGTTAGTGAAGAATGAATCTCAAACTGAAATTCAAACTCAGAAAGTTTTGTTGCTTTAGTTTTTTTTGTTCTACCTGTAAATTTTTGGTAGTGACAGTGACAATGTCATGATCATAACTCTAACGTTCCTTATTAATGTTGTTGCTGCATTCAACTAAAAACATACTATGTGCCTTGAGTTTGTACCTGGATATGCTAGGATACCTGTTTTGGCTAAATTTCAATGCAGAAGACTGAAAGAAGAGGGGCTAGGTTTGATATTTGGATCCCAAGGTCAACCCATGTGATTAAATTAACCGATTTTGAGCCTCCAAAAATCTGACAATTTCAAATGCATGTTGGACGGTTTAGCCGCTCATTGTAGCTATACAGTTTTTCTCTGAGCTGGCCATTAGCGGCAGAGAATATTGCACCCATTGCTTAATCATTGCAATAACATTCTAAACTTATATTTCATTTTTATTGAGAAATATTTTAAATAGACTCTGTGTTTCCTTTTTATTGAGAAATGTTTTAACAGAATCTATGTATCATTGGAAAAACTGGATGGTTGTAAGTACTTTCAGATGTGTCTGCACATAGCTAATTTTAGATTCAAATCAATTCAATCCTTTTTGTCAATTTCCGTTGTTGCTAATATTTCTTATTTTTTGTCAAGGATTTTATGATCATGGGGATACAGTAGTTAAAGGGTGTTTTAATGGGGTGGATGGGAATATTCCAGTTTTTTCGATTTGGTTAAAGTCTTCACCTTTTTGTCAAGGTAAAATGGAATCAAACATGTTGAAGGTTGCCTTCGACCCTGTTTAAAATCATGTAACTAAGAAGCCATAATGATGCATATGGTACATCTCTTTCATTGTGTTTAAAACCATGTGACTTAGAAGCAATAGTAAAGCCATAACTAATAATTCTCCTCTTGTGATTTTGATTTCAGAGTTAACTCCTCTCCATACAGCCCTGCTACATTACAGAGATGTTCATAATCATGTTCCATACAGAAAAACAATATTGGAGTTGATCCGTCATGGTGCAGATATTACAATACCTGTATGTCATATTTATCCTAATAAAGCTACCATATATACTCACTTATTAGAAGAGTCCAACTGGAAACTGCAGATACCCAGATCTACCTTTGCATAATGTGCTGGCAGATCTGGGTCTGTGCATTTTGTTAGGAGGAATCTGTAGAACAAACAACATTCACCCTGACCTGCAGCTGCATTATGTTATTGCACATCAGGATCTTTGTTGTTTGCAGTTGGACTTGACTTACAAAGGAGTACATACGACATATAATAGAGAAGATCATTGAACATTAACATTTTTCACTGTCATGATATTGTATCATAACAATTACAGGGCACACTGTGGCATTACATATAGCAACATCACATAAGTGTTGCTATTGATTCATTTAAAGTTTTTCTCCATTTTAGCAAATAGGGATTTTGAATTCATGTTCATTAGAGGCAGGAGTATATAGAATTCCTTGTGTCCAGCCAGCCAGCCAGCACACATTCCCATTAGAGTAGGTAGTCCTGCCATTTTTTATGGATTGCCATGAAACGTTGCTAATATAGTTGCCATTGTGTGAAGAAGTGAATATCAACAAATCACTTTAGAGTTACTGTCCTTTTTGTCCTGCAGCTGAATATCAGTGTATGTCAGAATCTTGTGAACACAACTAGTCTCACAGATTTAAGTACATCACCTTGAATTTGGGAATGTTGTCATCATCAAGTGAAGATGTTTTTATCAATAAATCTTTGTTCCTATGATTATTGTTAGAGTTATTTCCCATTTGGTGTCTGACAGACTTGAACACGTAACAGTTTTCATTTTTTTTCTGCATTACAGTGAACTTTATACATATTATGGTCATAATTTAAAGATGTGCACATTGACAAATTACTGCTCTCCCACAGTTGTTAGAGATATTGCTCATTTTGTCTTGCAGCTGAATTCACTGTATCACAGAATCTTATGAATGCAACTAGTCCCACAGTTTGTGACAGATCACTGTGAAACTTGGTACATATTATAGTCATCAGTGGAAGATGTGATAATCAACAAATCACAGTGGTCCAATGATTTTTGTTTGAGGCATTGCCATTTTTCACTTACAGCTGGATGCATTATGCAACAAAATTTTATGAATATAACTACTCTTGCAGTTTTTAGTGGATTGCTTTGAAACTTATTTTATATTATGGTCTTCGTCAAAGATAATTATGTATTTTGACAGATCATTGTACTCACATTACTTTCAGAAGAGTCATGCCCCTTTTTTGAACAATAGACTCATCTCTAATGGGTAGGGGTGGGGGACGAGAGATGAAGGTATATTTACATCAAATATTCACCATTCCTCTGATTAAATTTGCTGAATAATTCAGTACACTACTGATTTGTGTAGCATGATCTTTTGGATTTAAATAAAGTTATTTACAGCTCTTGTAACTATATTTTTTGATGTCCCACTGCTTGCAGTGGTTCGATCCTTGATTTGGTCATGTCTTTTTGTCCATACATGCATTTTGAGTTGCTTGTTAGCAAGTTTGAGTGAAAATGATTTAATGTTGACAAATACAAATTTGCTGATCAAATACTTGCATTTATATTTAGATAACCTGCTTATAGTTAAAGGCTATGAGTAATTTTTAAAAAAGTTTTTGTATGTATTTTTTTAATTAATACCCGTTTCATAAAGATCTTGTTGACAGGATTAAGCAAAATCCACTTAGGTAGACAAATGAACAAGTCTGCCTGATTTGAAATTTCATGCAAACATAACAATCTCAACTTTTCTACATTTCTGAACTATTTTGGATATAGTTTTATGGTCTACAGTACGGACATGCATGTTTTACAAAGATAAAATAGTTTTGGTTCTTATTGAGCCTTTAAATCAAATTATTTACAGGAAATAAAGAGCAGTAAGACTGTGACGATGCTTGTGATTGAATCCCGAGACTTTGAGCTTTTGCGCGAAATTTTGAACAATATAGAGGCTGGACAGTGCCGCAAATTATTGCAGCAAACTACAAGATCTGGTGACACTTGTCTTCATGTTGCCT
Source organism: Megalonaias nervosa (assembly GCA_016617855.1). NCBI lineage: Eukaryota > Metazoa > Mollusca > Bivalvia > Unionida > Unionidae > Megalonaias > Megalonaias nervosa. Next base: position 249,410 of record JAECUM010002181.1, read on the forward strand.
CTGGACTGTCCCGAGTCGAGTCTCAGTACAAGACAGCATTACTGCGTTACCTCGTCACTAAAGGGGCAGACTCTAACATGGCAAACAATGCAAAGGAGCTGCCAAAAGAACTCAGTCCGCAAGAGGTGAATTAAAACATTCATATTGTTTATGATTTTTATGCCCCACTCTTTGCAGTCCAACCATTTTTCTGTCTTCCCATACCAGGAATCTCGTTAATTAGAATAGATAAAAAGTGATAAACTTAGAGAAATGAAATTTGATAGCAACTTTTGTTTGCATATGTATACAAATATACAGTGTATTCTGATTAGATTTTTGTGCCATTAATTTAAAAGCATATTTATATTTTTTTTTAAATAACTTTTTAAACTTGGACTGTTTTTAGTAATAACCTTGTTAGCATCATCATGGGAGAGCAAGTTTGCATAGACAAATTGTGTTTTATAGGCATGCTTATAGTCCACGGTAAATGACCTGTTTTGGCTTTGTGCAACAAAAGTTTAGTCTGGATATGAACTTAAATCTAAAATCCAGTGATTTGTCTCAAAATGTAAGAGCAGCTTTAAAATAACCAATCAAAAGTCTTATGTCTTGGCATAATTTTAAGGCTTGTGCTAGTAAAACTTGGGCCTGACTAGATTTGCATGTCATTAATGCAATGTTTCCAAAATTTTATGAAGTTTTGAACCTTTTCAATTTGTGCTTTATACATCTGTTGCATACATTTTTAACAAATACAAATATACTTTCCTAATTCCGGTACAGTTGTCCATTACAGTGGATAATATGCAGAGTTTAGATGACAGAATTCACTAATTAGATGACTAAATTCACTAATTAGATGACAGAATGACCTAATTAGATGATAGAATTCAGTAATTAGATGATAGAATTCACTAATTAGATGATAGAATTCACTAATTAGCATATTATTACCTGTAAAATTAAAATATTTTTGAAATATTTACAGGTAATAAGCTGAAAATGAAAGATAGTAAGATCGGAACAAATTTTGCACAGATCATGTCTTGAACACTAGGCATCTTTCCATGCTGCTCCAGGGTTAGACAAACTTGCACGCCAGGCCCTGGATTCACTAAATTTCTTAATACTTCTCCTCGGATTAAGATTCAACATTATATTCTTTGTAATATCATAAGTGTTTGTAATTTATTCAAGGAAAAGATGCAGTAATGATTAAAGTGTATGGTTTTGAAATTGTTCAGTTTCAGAGTTTGGTTCTTAAAAATATAAAGGATGAATTATTCAGATTTAAGGAATTCTCAAGTTTCTTCAAAAATAGAGAAGAAGCCTATCTTTTTTTTTGTTTTAAACATATTATGGCTACATTTTAGCCATGAAGTCTGCTGACTGTTTAATGTAAAATTAAATTTGAGCAAGAAAATTTGACAAATTTAGTGAAACTGAAGTGCAGGTGAAATATGTGCTATGATGAGATTGGTCTGGTGTACATTAAAATAATTAAATGCAACAAGTGATGGTTGACTAGTATTACATAGGTGACTTGGCACTGATGGTCAGGTGTACATTAAAATAATTAAATACAGCAGGAGGTGGTTGACTATTGTCAGACTGGTGACTTTGCATTGATTGGTTTCTGCTAGAAAAAAAATGTTTGCAGTTCTATAGTTCTTGTATCTACCTTTTGTTTGACTGATACATTATTGCTATGTTTTGAGTGATTATATTAAAATAACACTTGTGTTTTACAATCACAAATCTAGTTTGTTCTACTTAAAAATTTAAACTTTTATTTGAAAAAATTACCATATATACTCACTTATAGGTCAAGTCCAACTGAAAACATCATGGACCCTGATCCTGGCACATTATCTGGGTCTGTGTTGTTTGCTCAGCTGATTAGTCTGTTATGATTCTATGGTCTTGAACTAAGTAAAGAAAGAAAGCCAAAACCAGCAAGTTTTGTAAAACTCAAAATATAATTTATTTCCCTAACATGCGAAGTGAAAAATTAAAATTAACTTACAGTATGGTGAATGAAATTCTAAATATTCCTAACTATTCTTTCACAAATCCATATGTATCAAGTAATCCAATGAGTTCAAGTGGTAATCTGAATGAAGTTTAGTCTATTGTGCAGATGTAACTGTTCTTTCACAAATCCATATGTATCACGTAATCCAATGAGTTCAAGTGGTAATCTGAATGAAGTTTAGTCTATTGTGCAGATATGCCAGTAGTATTGATGAATCACAATGATATAATCCAGATCTGTTGATGAATCAGAATGATATAATCCAAAATGTCTTTAAATGAATTCATAGTGATTCTGAAACAACTGTTAAATCCAAACTTCGTTATTCCATTGAATAATTGAATTCAGTAAATAAAATCCTCTTAGTTGAACACAAATATATAACTCCTGAGACTGAAGATTATGCTAGGAATAGATAACTTTCAGTAAATCATCTCTTATTTAGAAAGCTGAGACACAATTACTAAAATAGTAAGAGGGTTGATGACTTGTTTACAGTGCTGTCAAACTTGTAAAAAAAAAGTTCAAGTACTTTAACCACTAGCCAGTCAGGAATTACGTAGTCTGGTTTTTCCAGAAACCCATGACCTGAAGTCGTATCATATCAACATGTTTACTTGGATGAGAGTACATACACTGTTTTTAAGAATGACTTTATCTTATAATACAGTCATAAAGAATAGTAGTATTTAATATGTGCATTAGTAAATGACCCTTACAATCCATAATCATGAAATAAATACACATAATATAGACATACATAACAATTCCTAACAAGCTGCATAGACCCAGATCTCCTGATACTTTATATGATGTCATATCTTGATCTGTGCAGTTTTTTCAGTTGGACATGACTTACAAGCAGGGATATAACGTAATGTTTAATTTGATTCAGGTTCCAGTGATTATAATATGTAATCCATTCAGCTAATATTATTTTTTCAGTGGAGAAACTTGAGAATCATCAATACCTGAGGTTGTCACTGACTGATGCAGATGATCTCAAGAGAATCTTCACCAAAGAGAGGAGAGGTCATTGGCATACAGATCATGTCTGTGCTTATGTTTTTGTTTTTCTCTACAGACATGGCCCATCTGCTCAGTAATCCAAATTAAATTGGTGCCTTTACCTTAACAAAGTGATGTCCTTTATGCAGATGGCTCATGATATGGACCAAGTCAATCAATAATATGTATGAACATTGCAATGTTATATCATTCCTTTCATGTTTGATCATATTTTATTGTGTCTAGATGCTTTATGCCTTTGATAGTTTTAAGATTTAATCCAAGCACTGCCCTGACTCAGTTATATACCTAAATATTTTTTAATCTGATTGGATGAAGATGATTCTGTTTTAAGTTCAGGCATCCAAAAAGCCTTAAGGCCATCTGAAAAGTTAAGACATTTAGGTAAGACTGCATCCAGGTGCCTTCAGCTGATTGTCATGGTATAGCATATCAGCTGTTAGCTCCTCATTTGAGATAAGGAGATAATGAGATCAGATGATGCTAAGCATACTTGAAATGCATTCTTTCCATTGCTCCTGATTTAACTTGGAATTGCCGAATTGGCATAAGAAATCACAGTACAGATGTAGCCAACAGTTTTTGTGTTATTTGTAATGGTAACACTTTTAAGCTAACACATTCATGGTACTCAGATTAAAGCATTCAGAGTACTCAGATTAAGGCATTCACAGAACTCAGATTAAAGCATTCACATTACACAGATTAAAGCATTCCCATTATTCTGATTAATTTAATACAGATGTCTTTTTTGTCAGCCAGTCCATCAGATCCAGCACAAGGGACTATGTTTCAGCTTACTTCCAAACTCTTAGGGTTTTTCTTCAAATATTTTGGCAGAACTATTGTGTGGTACATCTATTTATTTTTATTGATATATTATGATTGATTTTGTTTTTTTAACTTCTGTTAGAGATGCAAAACTATTTACATCTTCTTGGACAAAAAATATGACTATTTTACTAAAATCATCACCAAACTAACCATGGCAAAATGTTACCAGTAAATTTGAAAAAAAAAAGATTTTGTGTATTGCCCAGACTTTGATTTTGCTGATGGTCTGATTTGTTACAAAAGTTGATGCAGTTATAAATATACTGTACCTACATACAGAACATACACACAGTTATGAAATTATTCAGAAAATATTTTGGTGCTCCAGCAGTGAATAATTTGGATGGTCTCTGATTTGAAAATTTCTTGCTTAAGTTTTTTCATACTGTGATGGTAGCGATGGTTGCAAACTAGATTTGCATGTTCCTGGAAAATGTTTTTATAATTAAGGGTATGTAAGACCTTTAAATGAACAGTCCATGTAAATATTTTGTGGACAAAATCCATGTATTTCATTTTGTGATGAATAAATGTTGTCATTTGTGCTTATTTCATGTAAGGTTTGTTGCTGGAGTGTACAAATTTCTCATTGCATAAATAATAAAAATTATTGTATTGTATGCATAAAAATGGTAAGATGTGGGTGGCACTTTTTCAGCAGCAATGGCATTGGTTTTATCATCATAAATGTTATGATTCTATGTTAAAGAGTTTTACTCAAAAAGGTTTTGAATGTCTGTTATGATGGGGATGCATGACATTGTTTGCAGGTGAGTAAAAGCAGTCTTTGGAAGCCTTCAGTTTTTTTCGTCCTTTATTTTCAAAGAGTTTTTATATACTGATATTTTTGGGAGGAGAAAAAAATTTTGATCAAAATAATAGATTGGGTTTACCAAAAAATAGCTGATGTTGATCATTCTGTGGTTAGCAGTTTTTTTTTTATTGTTGTACCTTGAAGAGAGAAAAGGCAGTTGATTTTAGTCTTGCTTGCATGAGCAGGTGGTGATTATGACATCTAAAACATTGTTGTCTTTGTTAATAGTGTAAAGATTTGTATGTACACATTATGCCATGACCCTGGCTGTCTGTCTGTCTATCACATTAACTTCTCCTTTTCAACTTGATAAACTTCTGTATGCAGTCATTTACAGTTACCAAATTTTGTGGTCTTTTTTTTTTTTTTGCACCAGGGGTAAGGAAGAATCCTCTTAATTTCAAAATCAAAAGGTCAAAGATCAGGGTCGTTGTGTCTGAAAGGAGGTCACTTTCACTGAAAGAAGAAAAATGGTATTTACATAATAATTTAGTACAAGACAACATACATTGACCAAGGTTTATGGAGGGCTTGCACCTAACGTATGGAAAAGACATAGAGTAAAGCATCAAAGGTCATTGTATCTCAAAGAAAATGAGTTTTGCAGAATACGTTTTGTTTTTGAGTAAGTTCATTGACCAACCTTTGTGAATGACTTGCTTCTTTGGTAGTAAAGAAACCTTTTGATTTTGGGGTCCAGAGGTCAGAGATCATGGTAAATTAAGTATTGGGCATTGATCTCCAGAGTCAGTAATGCTCTGCTAGTGCCAACAGGAGGACCATTAAATACGGGCAAGGCAAATAATGTGATGTTGATGGTAGCTTTGTTAAAGAGTTTTGAAAATAACATACATTATATTGCTGTTATTAGGCAAGATTTATTACATAGTTGGATCCATGTTATCAGGCACGATATACTGTATAGCTGGATCCATGTTTTCAGGCAAGATATACTGCATGGTGGGATCCATGTTATCAGGCACGATATATTGCATAGTGGGATCCATGTTATCAGGGAAGATTTACTGTATAGTGTTATCCATGTTATCAGGCAAAATATACTGCATAGTGGGATCCTTATTATCAGGCAAGATACACTGCATAGTGGGATCCATATTCTGTGAAAACATATCTTATTCTCAGTGAATTCTATCCCAGTTGCAATACCAAATTAGACTTTGACTATATTATACTCTCGGTATTGCAGGCTTTGTAGCCCAGGATATCTTGATCTAATGGAAAGTAATGATACACAACTGTTCTTGAAAAACTTGTGTAAAAATTTGCACTAAGGTATTACTTAATGCTTGATTGGTGGGGATACTTTTGGAATTTTTTAATTGAGGCACAAGTTATGGAACTGTAAATATGAATTTTTAATTTTTTTTAATAATTTTTTTTTATTTTCAGAGTTTTATATATATGTATATTTGCAGCATTTTGTAGGATATTGTTTTCTTGTTATTTTAAATTGTGCATTTATAATTTAAGTGTCACTGTAAGGCAAGGATAGTGATGTAATGTGTCACTAGATGGCATGGATAATGATATAACATAAGAGCTACTATATGGCACGGATAGTGATGTTTGTACCATAATCATTTCAAGTATTCACTCAGTTGATTAATCTACTTATGGTGTGTATGATTTTCATAGCATGGCATTTGTTAAAGTCTTGAGATGATTTTCATCTTTTCAGATTTGTTTCATCCTATGATCTTCAAGGCAGCAGAATTTTGTAATTATTGCCCAGTGAATTTATTGTTTACCATGGTTACAGGATTTATTAATGTTTTCGTGTTTAATATTTTTCCACCATTCATACATTGTAATACATTTTAGATTTATATTTCCTTTCCTTTGATGGCTGAATTTCAGTTCAACAAATTTTAAAAATTGAATTGTAAATTATGAATAGTAATAATAAACAATATAATTGGATATAAGCCAAGCCCAGCTGCAAAAAATATAGACACTGATCTGCTGTTGAATGATTCACTGGCAGGTCATTGTGTTTGCTGTTCTGATTACTCCAAGCAAATTGCATAGACTCAGCTGTGCCAACACATAGAGGATCTCAAATGGGTAACGATTTAATATTGAATTTATGAAATGAGTTGAATAATGTCCAGGTTTTGCAAGCCTTGGTGAGCAAAAGCTGGACATTAGTTAACAAGTTTCTTAAATTTAATATTATTAAATCATTACCCATTTGAGATTCTTTTTATCACATAGTTTTATTTCAGTAGAAGTTATTTAGATAGAAGAATGAATAATTTCGTTCATTCTAACAGATGCTGTATCTTTCATTTGTTGTGCATAAAAAATAGTCCTAAACAAAGTTAAAATAGTAAAAGTATATTATACATTTTCCATAACTATAAATCAAAGAATAAGCATCCATCCAAATAAACAGAACATTTTACAAAAGACAAAACATTTGTCAACACAAAATGTCTAATGCATGTGATGTCACATTGTTTGATATGGTGCACAGTACCAGTTTGAGTTGGCCAACACAACACAGTGACAGTGTTTACTAAAATATTGTAAGTACACCAAAATATAGAAAGTACACAAAAGTATAATAGTAAACTAAAATATCATTGAAAGTACACTAAAATATCATTGAAAGTAAACAAAAATATAATAGTAAACAAAAATGTAATAGAAACTTAGCAAAAATATCATTGAAAGTGCACAAAAATATAGAAAGTACATAAAAATATTGAAAGTACACAAAAATATCAATGAATGTACATGAAAATATCATTGAAAGTACACAAAAATATCATAGAAAGTACACAAAAATATCATAGAAAGTACACAAAAATATCACATCAAGAAACACAGGATCGAGCAAAAAGTGTTTTTAGCTCTCTCCTTAAGATAATTGGACAGATAGGAGTAATGAAAGACAATAGATAAATCATTCTGTACTAGCTAAATAATTAGAAGAAAATTGGATTTTAATCGCATCGGACAGTAATTAACAGGTATTGATAGCAGAAACATGTTGCAACATACTGATATACAGATTTGTTTGGTGGTGTTGGTGTAGTAAATTATTTTTTAACTTAATTGATGTGTGTGTAGTACCTAAAAGAATATATGCACCAGAAATTCTGTCGATCTCTTGGTTGCCATCATGGGTATTTGGACTATACTGAACATCTCCATGTTTGCTACAAGCAGTTGCAAAGGGTTGCCCTTAGCAACAAGATATTTATATATTTGGGATAATTTGCAGATTGAATGGTTCCTGGTAACTATATTTTGTTAAGTGAAAATGACAAGATTTTGTGTTTTCTGGTTCACCACATGAACAATTATTGTTCAAAGACAAATGATTTTTGATAGATCATCATTTTATGAGCTAAAAACCTACCATTCATACTTGCTTACAAGACCAGTCCAACTTCAAACAACATGGACTCTGGTCTGTCATTGCATAATGTACTGGCATATCAGGGTGTATGTTTTTTGTCCTACTGATTACATCTTACAATCTTCATAGCCCCAGATCTATTGGTGCATATGCAACAGTAGATCTGGGTCTGTGTAGTTTGCAGTTGGAAATGACTTACAAGCGAGTATATATGGGGTTGAAGTCTTGAATGTAAAATGTGTACTAGTCTCTCACCTTAATAATTGACTGGGACTTTTTCTAGATTCACCTGTAATTTAAGTGCAGTTCAATCTAATGAAAAGAGAAGATTCCAGACTTTTAAATTTATTACTGAAAGATTAAAACCATGAAAATTATCACCCAAGTGGTTTAAAAATAGCTTTTAACTGTTATGAACTGCATTCACTTTGAACTGTAATTATAGTGCATCATCATCTTTCCTTAACTTCCATCCTTCACTAAGGAAGATTGACTGCTTCAGTGACCTAAGTGGTTAAAAAATGGTACTAACAGCTGCCTCGCTTGGCGCTCAACATTAAGAGGTTAGTTTTAGAACTGATCGGCCTGGTGTCGAGATAATGTGACTGGGTGGGACATGATGCTACATGTCTGTGGCATGATGCCTAAGTGCTGGAGATCACTATAAACTGCCACACTGCAGACATTGTAGCAATATGACTGAAAAATTGTTAAAGCTACGTTAAAAATCCAAATGACACACACACAAACACACTAATGAGGATTATACAGAGGCACAGGTCTGATGACTAAAACAAAATAATCTTAAGAGAATGTGTACACAGTATGGTATTCTGTTTCTTTCATTGAACATCAGTATGGTATTCAGTTTCCTTTGAACATCAGTATGGTATTCTGTTTCTTTCATTGAACATCAGTATGGTATTCTGTTTCTTTCACTGAACATCAGTATGGTATTCTGTTTCTTTCACTGAACATCAATATGGTATTCTGTTTCCTTTGAACATCAGTATTCTGTTTCTTTCACTGAACATCAGTATGGTATTCTGTTTCTTTCACTGAACATCAGTATGGTATTCTGTTTCTTTCACTGAACATCAGTATGGTATTCTGTTTCTTTCACTGAACATCAGTATGGTATTCTGTTTCCTTCTTTGAACATCAGTATGGTATTCTGTTTCTTTCTTTGAACATCAGTATGGTATTCTGTTTCTTTAATTTTTGTTGTCTCTGATATTTAGGTTTCATTTGAGAAAGTACAGCGAGTTACGTTCCTTCTGTGTTCTTCATGTTAATGTGCAGCTTACGGTAAGATAGTTACTCACTGTGACGCCTAGATATTTTGCATTACTAGTCGCTTTTTGTACTTTAGTTTGTAAGGGAAGATTACTTTATTATGCTTCCATTTGATTCTTATTATTTCACATTTTTCAGGACTGAATTCCATTAAACACTCATGTTCAGATTTGTCACATTTATTTAGTTATGGATGGCATCCAAGTTTATGGTAATATTTGGTGAGGCGATAAAGGTGACATTTTTCACAGATTTAACTGGTATTCTCATTACATCATGCTATTTTTCATATTATAATAGACTCAGAAATATAAAACAAGTCTGTGATAAAAGAAAGCAAAAAATGTCCTTAAAATAGAGGTATTATTTATATAGAGGTGAAATATGTATTTATCTTGAATATATTATAATTTGATGTCCTTAATGGGCACATTCCTTTATATCAAGGTGTGCATGCACACAGGTTTCACTGTACTACCATCTGATGGTCTCTCTGATAGCTTGGGTGGGAGAGCAACTGGTTTGTGATTTTGAGTCTTTTAGGTTTGAGACTTTGTAGAGATTTGTCTATTATTCCAGTTTATAAGCTTTTATTGAATCAGCTCTTGTTCTGATGAGACTGGGACTTGTACTTGGATCACCACAGACTGAGCTAAGTGCTCTGCCATCAGGGTTATCATCATTGATATACATAAATGACACATGCAACTACGTAATCCAAGTAGAATGTATCTACATATCCACATGTCCACTAAATGCAAAGGTGAAAAATAATGTCCTCTAGGGTCACTTTTAATTCATTGTTTGGAATGAATATGTGTTTTTATTACATTGTCAACAAGTTTAGTTGAACTTCATTCAGATGGGGTTTTTAAATCTTGAAAAGCTTGTTATGTATGGTCAATTTTGCTTCACAAGTTGGTACATGTGTATTTAAAGAAATATAATATTAACAGGAAAGTCATGATGTCAGAAAGTTCTCTGAGAAATGAACTTATATAACATCATGAGTTTCTGTGAGAATTTTTCTTGCTGCATGAGATATCACAGGGCCAGGCATGGCTGCTTTACCATTAGTTTCAGATTTTTTCTCATGTTTGGTGAACCTTTGACTTTATCTTGTGGCAAACTCATGGTTTCATCATTTGCAAATAGTGCCTGATAGCAGTATTACATGCTTTATATTACATGTATAAAACTAAGGACTTGTGATCTTTACATGTTTGAAAAAGCTAGAATGTCAGTTTTTTTCAAAAAACAATTTTTTTTTCAGCCATTACTGAAATAATCATGCCTTCATTTGAAACATCATAAATGGACCCTATGTTGTAAAACGTAGTGTATGTGTGCGTGTGTGTGCACATGTGTGCGTGCCAGAAGTGCAAATGGTATGTAGAATTTACCAGTATCTGTTGTACATTATATATATATTTACGAAACAAGATCCTTGCTGACTTTAAAATCAAGTCATGTTTGATGTTTGCTTTGCACTTGTGAAGTGTATATTAGATGTGCTTTAGAGAGCTTTTGTGCTGTAAATATCATATGCCAATATTGTCTCTGTCATCATTTTAAAGTAAACTTAAATTTTAAGTCTTAATATTTCGTTTTAAAGTATGGTCTTCAAATTTTTTTAAGACATCATAGGAGAGACTGGTTATTATCTTGAACTCATGTTGTACATTGTTGCTGGTTATGTAAATTGAATTAACCATCCATGTTTCACCGTAACCTCTTGGTATTAGTAGATGTATGGTTTAGCATTTCACATCAGTCATTGTTTGTATTGGTTAGTAATTGCAAGGTAGAATGGTTGGTTGGTACAATCAGCTGTTGAAATATTTTTTAAAGACATCTTGATTTCTATGATACAAGACTATTGTTACTTTTGTTATTCAGAAATGATTTTCTGATCATAATCCACCAACCACTAGATAAAATGAGCGACAGAGTAGATTTTTTTTTTTCAAGTCATGATAGAGGAAACTGTCAACTTCAGTGCCTGAATATCTAGAATCCCACAGCACCTACAGTTTAATTTGTTGACACTATAATTGATTTGACCCCAAGTATTCCATTCCAATGCCTTATCAGGCATGAAATTTTGGTCTCTTAACCCTCCTCAACCCCCCCCAACCCCTCCATCATAAAAAGTTACTAATTTAAAACAAATGTAACTCTAGAGAAGAAAACTTGCTTGAAATCAACAAATGCAGCTTTTGAAATTGACAAATGCAGCCTTTTAAAATAAACAGTGCAGTCTTTTGAAATCAACAAATGCAGCCTTTTGGTCAGAATATTGTTTAATAAAATTTTTGGGTAGCAGGGTCCGAGTATACAGATTCCACCAAATTTTGTCTATTATTTTTAGAAGATTATGGATCAGTTTGATTGTTAGTGAAATCTGCAAGTAGATGATCTAGCATCTGATCAGCTCGCATTGTAATGTTTAATCAAGATTTTAACAAAATGTTTGCACATAACCTAATGTTACAATATATTTGACAGTTTGAATACTCAGCAAATAAAGTCTCTCATCGGACTCCTCACATTGTAAATACTTTTGAAGCTTAGTTTTTCCAAAGAATTTGATGAATCTTGAAAAATTATTTGACATTAACAATCTCTAAAAGTTCAACAGGCAAGATGATAGGTTTGTCTTTATTATGTAGCGACTGATCTAAAACTGGGCTGTTTATCTATTTTGAAGCTAAATTCTTGGAAAAAAAATTAAAGTAACATGCTTTAGAGAAAATAGGATTTGTGGGTCATTACAGTTTTATTTAATTGACGTATCCACCCTCAGCCAATTAATGAGATGCTCTTTTGTCAGTTGGGTTGACAATTTTTGTTTATACTATTCTAGTGTTATTTATTGAAAAATTATTGATATTGCTGGATAGTTTAATTTGGCTTACTTGATTCTGTTTTGTGTTCAAAATATGTTTTTATCTCTCTGTTTGTGATTCTTGCTTCTATGTACACAGATATGTGTTTTCTAGCTTGGCAAATAGTGTTTTTTCAGCCAATTGATACATATACAATACAAATACAGGTCAAGTGCCAATTTTTTATAGAATGGCAAATAATATTTGGCATACAATATTTTGGTTTTCTTGAAGCATATGGATACATTTGCAATAAGAAATACAGGTCAGCTATTGATCAGTAGTTGTAAAACAAAAAATTCATTATTTGAAATGCACAGTAATTGAATATATTGGATAAAACAATTATTACAGTTTTGTCTATAGTATTGATTGTTGTATCTAATTTATTATGCCATCAAAGCAATAGCAGAAGGTATACTTCAGTGTTATCCATAGTATATTGGCAAGTCCATCTTGAATATTTAATGTGATTACCAGCTAGCCAAATTAGCTTTGGTAATCCTGGATATATGCACTTGTAGCTGATTTTGATTAGATTTTCATGACATTTTAACAGTATTTTTTGGGGGGATGAGTAAAACATGAAAAATTACTGTAATGGAAAACCACCCATCATAAAAAGCAGCTTTTTATGTGTAATTCAACTGTTATAAAATTTCATGATCAATTAAATGAGAAATCAGCTGTCTTGAAAGACCACATTATGTTTGTGATGGGGTGGTCTCCCCTCATGACAGGTGTCTTTATAGTTGACTTGCACTTTTGAGCTTAATTTATTGGAAACCATCTTGGCACAGTTATATAGAATCTGACTGGTCTAGGTAAATAAAATATGATTGGCCTGTTTACATGCACATGAAATTGATAGGTCTGTTCACATGCATATGATATTCGATTGGCCTGTTTGCATGCAAATGATATTTGACTGGCCTTTTTACATGCATATGAAAGTTGATTGGCATATTGACATGCATATGAAATTTGATAGGCCTAATTACATGCTTATGAAAATTTGATCAGCCTGTTCATATGCTAATGAAATTTGATTGGCCTGTTTACATGCTAATGAAATTTGATTGGCCTGTTTACCTGCATATGAAATTTTACAGGCCTGTTCATATGTTGATAAAATTTCCATTGATTCTAATGCAATTGGAACAGTTTTTTTCATGTTTTATCCGTCTTTTGCACTTGTTGAAATTGGACTTTTTATTTCAACAAAATTGTTTTAGCTTTGTTTTGAAGAAACTGCATGAATTTCACAAATGAAGTTTGATATGCAAATTTATGCGCATAGGAAGATGACCTGATTAGAATTTTGTGCCATGTTAATGATTTTTGCAAGCTTTATCAGGTTGGGGGAGACATGCTTGGAAAACATGCAAACTAACAAATTGTTATACTATGTTTTAATACAATTATTTTATTTTCAAAGATTTTCTCACTATATGATGGAAGTGAACTTAAAGCCTTACTTGTAAGTGCAGGACAGATATGACCACCATCTGCATATACATAGAATAATGACACCTGTCTTCATGTACATAAGAAATGACCCCCATCCACATGTACATAAAGGTGCAAATTTTGGGATGATGTGATGGTGTATTGTAGTTTATTTCATTTGTGAACTTTAAGATTACCAACTGCTGTAAATAGAATTTAAAATTGTCTTTTTTTCCTCTTTGGATTTTCAATCTTTTTTAAGAAAAATACTTAAAAAATGGAGTTAAATTATTAATGGCAAAAAGTAGCAGTAAAGGTTTTATTTTTTAAAAAAAATAAGTTATGTGAGTAAGAAGTTTTTTTTGTTTATGAATAAAACTACAAGACTAGCATATAATCGTTTTCATTTTATTCCCATGCTTTTTAAAAAAACAAACATCAGATATTGTGAAACCGTTGTCTATGACCACATCTAACCTGCTGATGAACATTTTATGTAACTTCATCATTGATGATAATAATGTTGTTCCTATGGTGACCATCTGTGAGAGTGGAGTCATTGACTTCCATGCCTGGTGTCTCTGTATTGGGGTAAAAAGGTCAAGAGTACAGAAATTCTAATTGTAATGACATTTTATCCTATGGTGACCATCTGTGAGAGTGGAGTCATCGACTTCCATGTCCGGTGTCTCTGTATTGGGGTAAAAAGGTCAAATGTACAGAAATTATAATTGTAATGACATTTTATTATATTTTCTAACCAAATGTTTACATATACAGTCATTGGAGGAAGGTGTGAGTGATGGATTTTGCATTGTATGCCCTGTGTTAGCATTGGGTGTGGGGTGGGTGAGTTGGAATATGCAGTGAAAAGAAGTGGGATTTGTGATGGCAGGCCATTTGCAACAAGTCTTGGATTGTGTATGCACAAATGCATATGTATATCAATATGTATTCTTTTTCTGGTCAGTAACTCGTTTCAGTAAATCTATGGAGACCAAATGTGCAGTATGGGTGCATCATGGGATGAAGGTGGCACACCTAAACTAGGTCTTTGTGACCTGCCTTATATTTTTTGTTTAAAATAAATTTTCAAAATCTTGTATGGGCTTTGATTGATACATTTGTTTTAAGAAATTGTCATAAAAATTGTCTAATATGAGTACATCCTAGGTTGAACATGTGTAGAGCACAAAAACTGGATCACTGTGACTCACTTTCTCAGGTTAATTTAAAATTTTACTTGAAACACTACTTTTTGCAATAGAAGCAGAGTATTTTGTAAGCTTGAAATCACTACCTACCATTCTTTCACTCTTTATCAAGAACCATGGTAGCTCAGTTGGAAAAGCATCAGACATGTTATCCAAGGGTTGCAGGTTCTGTATTCACCTGAACCAGCCTGGATTGTCTGTCTCAGTGAGTCCTTAGAAAAGGCACTTAGCTCCTACAACCTTGGTATGATAAAGTCAATAAGGTGTTAAATGTGTCAATAAAACCAAAAACAAAGAACAATACCTACCAAGGTCAGCCTGGGTCAGCTGTCTCAGCCTGTCCTTGCTCAAATTAATGTGGCATAACAAAGAACAATACCTACCAAGGTCAGCCTGGGTCAGCTGTCTCAGCCTGTCCTTGCTCAAATTTCTGTGGCATAACAAAGAACAATACCTACAAAGGTCAGCCTGGGTCAGCTTTCTCAGCCTGTCCTTGCTCAAATTTCTGTGGCATAACAAAGAACAATACCTACCAAGGTCAGCCTGGGTCAGCTGTCTCAGCCTGTCCTTGCTCAAATTTCTGTGGCATAACAAAGAACAATACTTACCAAGGTCAGCCTGGGTCAGCTGTCTCAGCTTGTCCTTGCTCAAATTTATGTGGCATAACAAAGAACGATACCTACCAAGGTCAGCCTGGGTCAGCTGTCTCAGCCTGTCCATTCACAAATTTCTGTGGCATAACACAGCCAATAATGTGATAAAAGTGCCATTAAAACCAACCAGTCTAACGTCAGTTCTCTATTACTGTTGCTAAGTGAAAAGTACAATCAACTGAATGAGAAATAAAATCGAACTTTACTTCTTTAAGGTAATTTTAAATATGAACTATAAATCTTTGTGGATGATACTGATGTCTTTGCCAGTATGGTGAAACTGCAGAAAACTAAGGTTCTGTATTCAAGGGAAACAACTTTTAAGTCAAAGAAGGGTCTTTAACTCTGATAAAATTTTGACATAAAGAAAATTAAAAGTAATTTAGATCTTCATGATAATGTTCCTTCAAATGCATTCCTTGCAGTCTTTCAAAATTTATCAAGTTATTAACATGTAAACTTTAGTCATGATTAGTGTATACACACCTATATTAACATGTAAACTTTAGTCATGATTAGTGTATACACACCTATATTAACGTGTAAACTTTAGTCATGATTAGTGTATACACACCTATATTAACATGTAAACTTTAGTCATGATTAGTGTATATACACACCTATATTAAGTCAGCTCCTTAAGATTTTATTCTCGTGTGATTCTTCAAATGATAAAGCCAACAAAATGTTTTTTTTTCATCAAGTACTGAATGAGAAGTTTTTGTTTAATTTTAGTACACCAGATATAGGTGACATCATTGGTGCCAAAAGGTGATCTTTTACTACAGTCTGTTAGTGGTATAACGGGTTAGCATATTGTATCACTGAATGGGTGAGAGGACCAAGATTTTTTCAATTTGTGCATGTTCAGATGACAGTCATTATATGTATCAAAAGTGTGACAGCTATCTATCAGTTCCA
>JAECUM010002182.1:0-18647 GCA_016617855.1 Megalonaias nervosa
ATTTCGTTGGATAACTCCAGATCAATTTTTTAAAGAAACTGAGAAAAATCTCCCAGAAAATGTCAGTTATTTGTTGAAATTGATCTCGATTATCCTAGTTCGTTACATGATCTACAAAACGACTATCCGTTTTGTGCAGAGTCAATTACGATCGATTATAATTTATTATCGCCTGAACAACTGGCAATAAATTTGATCGTTAATAACCTAGTTCCAAATTTGTTAAATAAAAGAAATTAACTGATACATTACAAAAAATTTAAAACAAGCAGTAGATGCTGGACTAATTCTGAGAAAAGTTCATCGCGTGTAAAATTTAATCAATTACGGTGGATGGCAGATTATATTGATTTAAATACCAAACGTCGTGCTATTGCTAAGACCGATTTTGAGAAAAACGTTTTCCAGTTAATGAACAATTCCGTGTTTGGTAAGATTATGGAAAATATCTGAAAAGCGAGTCAATATTGAAATTGTAAATGATGTAAATCACAGAAATAAATTAGTCAACGATGACGGTATTGTCAGTATGAAAATATTAATGAAAATCTTGTTGCAATTCAGCAACAGAAGACAAATTTAAAGTTAAATAAACCGATTTATCTTGGTGCAGCTGTACTTGACATATCAAAACGGCCAATGTACGACTTTCACTATACTTTTACTAAAAAGCAGTGGCCACGTTCGGAGTAGCTATTTACTGACACGGATTCACTTGTTTATAACATAAAATGTGAGGATGTTTATCAAAATATTTATAACAATAAAAATTTATTTGATTTATCGGATTATCCAAAAAGTAGTGGATTTCATGATGATGCAAATAAAGTCATTGGCAAGATGAAAGATAAATTTATGTTTGCGCCAGTTAGTGAATTTCCTGCACTAATAAGTAAAATGTACGCCGTAATTTTAGATGATAATAAACTGAAAAAAAAAAGCAAAAAGTTATTCCTCGCGGATACGTAAAAAAATGTATGAAATTTGATGATTTTAAAGCAGCGCTAAACACCTGCACTAGTTTTATTAAAACAAATGTTATCAGAACAAAGCATCAAAAACTTGAAACAGATACAATTATAAAACGTGGACTAAGTAATTTTGATGATAAGAGATATTGCAAGGACGGAATTAATACGTTAGCTATTGGACACTACGCAATTTTGTCTAAACTTTAGAAATGATGTTCGAAACTTTAACATTAGCCGATGGAGTTAGTAGCAAAATTAAAAAAATAATGGCTAATGGCCAGCAATTATCAGTTGAATTTAATGATGAAATTTCAGGTATTTGTTTTAGTAAATGTGATAGAATGAAACTCTCGCTTATTAAATCAGATAACAGCAAATAGTTTGATTATCTTGAAAAGATGAGAGATGAGCTTATGCTGAAATACGATAATCTTCATGATCCGATCAGTCAAGAAAAATACACGAAAATAAATACTGACCTAAACCGGTCGAAGGTTTTTGCAAAAGGTGGTATGTTCTCACCAGGATAGCAATGAGAGTTATTTGAATGTCATCGAAAAGTAAGCGGAAAAATTTTATTTTATTTGTATAAACACGATAATGAATTATTTCTGATAACTACTGTTGATATTTTCATAATTGGTGATGAAATTCTTTAAAAAAATAAGGGATATAATTCTGTCTGTCTTCTTTGTATTGTAAAGGGAGATAACTCGTAGAGTAATTAAGCAGTTTTTCCGCTTGTTATATTGCGTAACATTACATGACCGTTGTGATGTGTGTGTGTGTGTGTGTGTGTGTGTGTGTGTGTGTGTGTGTGTGTGTGTGTGGATCAGCATAATTTGTAACGGAAAATAATATTTTACGCCTTTTAACTGATAAATTTGATCTACATTATCTTGCGTTAATTTCAGTAGGTTATATAGCCGTGCAAATTCCAGGCAAGTTGTTGACTTCCAGCTTTACAATGTACACTGCGACAGCTGTTCACAACAACATCCGGCAGATTTATTTTAGATCCACACAACGGTCTGTTTGCTTTATTTATGTAGTCTTCCCTCATACCAAATGCGTCGGACTGCATTTCATTGAACATAACATTTTCTAAACGTGTGTGAATTTATTTTAGATCCAGTGCAGTTTATACAGCATTAGGTAACTTCATAACAATTTTTGAAACGTATATTTGTAAGTAGATTCCGTAGCGCAAGTGGTAGAGTGTTGAATTCTCGTATTCGAGGTCTTGAGTTCGATTCCCGTGACCGACACATTGTCGATGTGGCGTTAGGATGCCAGAATTTTCTAGAATAGTGGGGGCTCCACCCTCAAAAATTTCAAGTACACTTCTCACCATGTCAAACAACGTGGTGGGTGCTGTTTTGCACTCTCCCCGGGATTTGATGGGGGGGGGAGAGTGTGCATGAAATTGAAAAACCTAGACAACTCTCTGAATTTCTACAATTTTGTTTCGTTCATTTAGGAATTCGCCGGGGAGTGTGTGTCTATGAAAATTGGAGCCCCTCAAAAATAAACAGTAGGGTGATGTAAGCTCCTTGACCTTGTGACCTCACTGAAGGGTTTCCCCACACAAGGACGTTCAGAAAGAATGTCGCCAAAAGAAAAAGTATCATGAGGTGCCTGTGGGCCAAAAGAAAGGCTTATACAAAAAACTAGGGTGGACCCCAACAAATACTAGGATCATCAACAAAAAGACCCAAAAAACTAGGACCTCATGAGCTTTACTGGCAATGAAGGGACCAAGTGGAATGGTAGACCGACCATCATTGCTGCTGTTTATTTTTTGTTTAAATTCAACATGGTTGTAACAGTAGTGTTTCTATCTCAGAGACCCCCTTACCCCGACAAAACATATTTTGTCAGAATATATGCTAGAAAAAGATTTATCATATGAAAATCATTATTTTGAGATAGAAAAGGCTGATGAAGAAAATGTCAGCATAGAAGAGTTTTGGAGGGGAAGGGGGTCTCTGAGATAGAAACCTTATTTTCTACGACTACTAATTCAATGCAAGTAGTCATAAAAGTTCTATCACAAGTCAAAAAGTGTAACGTTCGAAATGAATTCCAGAGGTAATACGAATTAATTCCAATTTTGAATGAGCTGATGTGCTAATAGTGTGGAATGTCGAAGTGAGTTAACAGTCTTGATGTCTCACAATAATATAATCCAAAATGTCCCTGAAAGAATTCATAAATATTCTCAAATAATGATTTAATCCGAAATATTATTCTGCACTTTGTATTTCCAGTGAATAACTTAAATAAATCCTCCCAATAAAACCTGAACACAACGATAAGACCGATTCCTCTTCGTATTTCAAGGTAGGAATGAGCAATTTTCAAATAAACATTCATATAAAAAGTTAAGGCACAAAAATGAGCCAGGATATAGGTGAATTTCCTTTCTAAAACATTCTAAGTTGTAAACAAGATCGGAATTTTCCAAGTGTAAAACAAATGTTTTGAATTCAGATACAAGTAAAGATGTTTACCTCCATTAATAATAATACGAATCTTTAATTAATAATCATAAAGAAATATTAGCTATGTATTGTGTTGTTTACAAAATAATGTCACTAGTCAAGTAGGCCCTCAACTCCATTACTAACCCAGCTCAATCACGCAGTATAGATATGCATTAACATATAATCATAGACAAAATCCAACAAATAAGATGTATATAACAAAAGACAGAGATTTTCCAAATGCACTTATTTCTAGGAGGTCAATGTCATGATCACGGCTATGAACAAAACTGAAGCCACACAAGAACAGTTTTTTATTTTGTGAAAAATGGATTCTTTATGAGAAAATGGAGACCATCCGAGATAACCGCTTGTGACGAGTGGTCGGTGAGCTACCAACTTGCTGTTCGTAAGTTACATCGACAGGAAATTCTTAGTCTAGTCGATGAAACTTCTTTGGCTGTAATTTAGGAGTCAACAAGACTTAGCACAAGATCTTGAATCATTATTATTGGCTGAAAGTTATAAGGGATGATTGTAAATAATGTAGATCGTGTCACACTTGTCAAATTGTAGGTAAACCCATTCAGAAGTTACCATGGGCTTATCTGCAACCTATTCCTGCATTTGACGAACCATTTAGCATACTAATGGTAGATTGTGTCGGTCCCTTGCCTAAGAGCAAGTCACGCAAACAATACTTGTTGACCAAAATGTGTGCATCCATGAGATTTCTAGAGGAAATTCCTTTGAAGAGCAATAAAACTTAAATCCATAGTAAAATCTTTGATAAAGTGTTTTAAAAACTTGTTTTCCTTCCCAAATCTGTTAACTCTAATAATGGGTAAAATTTTATGTATGGAATCTTCCAATACGTTATACATGAATTTGGTATCCAACAGGTTAAATCTTCTGTTATCACCCTCAAGTCAAGGGGCTTTAAAAAGATTTCATCAAACTTTGAAGAATATGATTAGCTCATATTTCTTCGACTCACGAAAAGATTGGGACGAAGATATTCATTTGCTGTTGTTTGCTGTTAGGAAATCAGTTCAATAATCATTACCTTTCAGTCCTTTTGAACTAGTTTTTGGACTTACTGTTCGTGGACCATTGAAGTCGTCTAAGGAGAAACATCTTTCAACTGAATATTGGGAGATTAATCTGCTTGACTATATCTCTGATTTCAAATAGAAGTTATCAAAGGCTTGTTAAGCAGCAAGAAGTAATCTTCATTCTACTTGGTCATCGATGAAACTGAGTTATGACAGAAATACAAAAGAAGGGAGTTGTCACCCTGATGATAAGAGTTCTGGATCTCATGCCCAGACTTCAAAATCATCTTCTGGCTAAGTACCATGGTGCATATACAGTTGAAAACAAAGTAAGTGACTTAAATTATATCACATAAATATGTAAAAGGAGTATGTTGATCAAGTTAGTCTTGTTAATCGTTGAGTCAATTTATTTGTACCTGTCCCATATCCTGAGGATTTAAATGGCGGCATGCCACACCACCGTAGTGACTTAGTTTAACTAATCTTCTGAATTTAGAAATAGTGAATAATCTGGACCATAACCTTTTATACCTACAGCTACAAAAAAGGAATGAACTAATACATCTGCTATGTGAGTATGAGCACATGTTTCCCCAAAAAATGTATTCTGACCTTGAAATTATAGATTCCACACCTGGGAAACAGCATCCGTACATGATGAATCATATCAAATAGGAATGTTTGAAAAGAGAAATACAATATTTGCTTAATGATTAAAAAAAACAATGAAAAGTAACTGGAGTTCACGATGTATTCTTTTGCGGAAACCAGATAATACTTTCCGTATGTGTACTGACTATAGAAAATTTAATAGTATCACCAAAACAGATCCATTTCCAATGCCAAGAATCGATAACTGCTTTGACAAAATTGTCAACAAGTTTGACCTTTTGAAAGGATTCTGGCAAATTTCACTCACGGAAAAAGCAACGAAAATTTCCGCATTCGTAACTCCAGATAGTCTTTATCAATATAAAGTAATGCCGTTTGGTATGAAAGCGACTCCGTCAACTTTCCAGCTCTTAATAAGCATGATGAAATCTGGTCTAGATAACTGTGACGCAGACAACAATGACGTCATCATCAACAACGATACCTCGAATGATTACTTGCGAACCCTTTGGAAATTCTTTGATCGATTTAGTGATGCAAATTTGACAATTAATTTAAGTTAAAGTTAGTTTTTGTGCTTGTGTTATATTTCAAGACATTGTTGGACATGGTCAAGTTAAACCTTAAGAAGTTAAGATCAGGGCAATCTCTGAATTACCAGTGACTATCATTAAAACGCAATTGATGAGATATTTGTGTGAGGTCAGTTATTAACGGAAACTTTTGCTCCGTTTTTCCATAATTTCTAAACCCCTGACCAATTTGTTGAGTAATAAGACAACGTTTAATTGGTCTGACAAATCTTTGGATAACTTAAAGGCTCTACTTAAGAGCACAGTAGTTCTTTCAGCTCTAAAGTTAAGTGAATCATTTAAAAAGTCTGTTGATACAAGTAATGCGGTTTTTTTTCGAGTTTTGATTCAAGAAAACATAAATGGTGTGCATCATTCATTGTACTATTTTATTAAAATTGAAAAAAGCACCAGAGAAATTATTCCACAATCGAGAAGGAATGCTTGATTTTGATATTGGCTTTGCAACACACTGAAGTGTAGAAAAAATATTCAGCTCCTTCTCCGATTATTGTATTCAGTGATCACACACATACACACACACACACACACACACACACACACACACACACGCGCGCGCGCGCGCGCGCACACACCTTACTTTCATGAACAAAATGAAAAATACATTGATATTATGCACATCAATGGAAATGATAATGTGATTGCATATGTACTTTCACGTGAATAGAAGTACGATATTACTCTATGTATATTTCTTGTTATTAATAAGTTATCTATGTAATTTTAATTAACATAGCATCATATGTATATATGATTAATATGTAAATGAATACTTTATTGTATAAATCTTTCATTTTCTTTATGAGAGGAGGTGTTATGTATATTTAATTTGTATTGTGTGATTGACCTTTCTCGATAATTATTGGTAGAAGATTAGGCCTACCTGACTAATGTCTTTTTTCTGTAAACAACATATTACACAGCTAATAACTGTCTATGATGGTATATTATATTTTAAGATTATTATTATTTGTAGGTAAACATGTTTACTTCGATTTGAATTCACGACATTTGTTTTTCCGTCCGGAATTCCTATTGTTCCTGATGTTCGCTATGTTCTTTATTAAAATGTTAATAAAATACCTAATCTCATTGGCAACTCAGAATGTTTTAGTAATGAACATTTGACGCTCATCGTGGTCCTCTTATTGTGTCTTGGAATTTTATATTCAGGTTACTTTTATTAGAATTACTTGCTCCTATCTTAACATCTGAAGTGGAAACAGTCTTTAAGTTGTGTCCAGTTTTAATAATTTAAATAATTAATTCTTCTGAAGTTAAAATTGAACACAACTAAAAGACTGATTCCACTTCATATCTTAAGATAGGAATGAGTAATTCTAATATAAACAACCTTAACATTGAAACTTAAGACACGATGAGATAACCGTGATGAGCGTCAAATGCTATTTTAATATTCCACAAGTAGACATTTTCTATAATTGTATGACACTTATACAGTTAACAATGGGCCAATGGTTAGAAGTGAGTGTACGTGTTACACTTGATCATTATCGGCCCATTGAGCAACTGAACTAGGCAATTACATTGTTAATATAAAAACTTAGACAGCTGCTCAATGTAATAGACATGAAAATAATAACTGAAGCGGAACAACAACTGCAAGATGAAATCATCAAGAGAACTATATTGATCATGAAATATCAACGCGTGTGTTTGGTTGTTGATGATATCTGCGGGTTGCAGCGGCAACAAATGTTGGTCTTGGTGTGGCTGGAATCACGGCAACGACAATTATGAAAGGTACACCAATCGAAATAATTGTTGGCGCTATATCGATGTAACCGGTTCTCTGGTGGTGCTAGAAAAGCAAATTCGATATGATTACATTCACAAATACGTATTTATTCAGAACTTCCGCACATGCACAAAGTAGTCTCAATACGATTATTAAACTGTATTCGGTTCTTACTGAGGATAAAATAATTAGCATGGTGGAATTGCAAACCGTGTAATCGGAAATAGAAAATCACCAGCAACCTCTCTCACGAATAAGTAATCGTGTGGTAGTGGATTTACACACGGTAAAAATCGTGTAATTTCCTTAAAATAAAAATATACACACAAAAAATTTATATTTATTATAATAAGCAGCATAAAAACGTGCACCATAGTACTGAAATAACAACGATTTTGTTGGTTATCGACTTAAACGCTCTAGTTATCACTGACCTAAGCATACTAACTAGCCACTGATTTTTGCTTTATAAAAATCATTAAAATAAACCAATGCCATTCGCCTTGGCCGGCTTTGTTTTGTTTTGTTTTGGGTTTTTTTTGTGGGGGGGTGACGATCTGACGGTTATTTTTATTGTTTCTTGCTGTATGGTGCATGGACTGGTGTGACAGTACCATTAATACTAATCAAGTCTTTGTGTATCGAAGGCTTTGACCTATATCAATACCATGATTCCAAATTTCCCTTTAAGACACTAATAATATGCTTGAATCTGGGATGGATGACAAATTGCCTAATATATCAACAATAATATGGTCATTTTATGGAGGAACTAAAAT
Organism: Megalonaias nervosa; assembly: GCA_016617855.1. Lineage (NCBI taxonomy): Eukaryota > Metazoa > Mollusca > Bivalvia > Unionida > Unionidae > Megalonaias > Megalonaias nervosa. Next base: position 8,259 of record JAECUM010002182.1, read on the forward strand.
TGATCTGAGCAAACACAACGATAGAGCTGTTTGTGTTAAAGTGGGCCCAATATGACAGAAGGTCATTTACGGGTCTCTAAAATTTCATTTACAACCTTATTTTCACAATCTTCGGGTAAACAAATAGCCTCAAAATCAAACTCTTTTTCCAGAAAGATTTATTAAGAATTTTTAAGACAATGAAAACTTAGACAATGGGATCAGTTATCAGACAGCTGGATAATCTTAAGAGCGATATAACTCCACAAGATCTGAGCAAACACAACGATAGAGCTGTTTGTGTTAAAGTGGGCCCAATATGACAGAAGGTCATTTACGGGTCTCTAAAATTTCATTTACAACCTTATTTTCACAATCTTCGGGTAAACAAATAGCCTCAAAATCAAACTCTTTTTCCAGAAAGATTTATTAAGAATTTTTAAGACAATGAAAACTTAGACAATGGGATCAGTTATCAGACAGCTGGATAATCTTAAGAGCGATATAACTCCACAAGAACTTGTCTTTTCTTGGGTTTTTTGCGGGGGGGGGGGTGTCTTTTCTGCACGATAGTCCGTCCTTTATTTTGTCATTTTTGCTAGCTTTTTACTCATTTTTAAATTTAAAACTAGCAGATGAACACATTTTACAGTTATGCATATGATATTTTCTCTTGACTTAAGTCCTCATCATCGCTAGACAACTATACTTGATTCGGCTTGCTTAGGTGTTGTGTTTAACGTCAGAACAAAACAACACGAAGTTTGTATCGTAAGGTTTGCTGTCAAGTACCACCATGGTAGCCGATCTAGACTCATCCGATGGTAGGAATCGAACGAGCACCTTTCTGGCCACTAGTTCTTCACCTCAATCACTTAACTAGTGCTGCTACTATACTTGAAATACCTAGTGTAATGGTTCTCTACCACGAACAAAGGAGACATGTCAAGATATTATATTATCGTAGGCAAGCCAACCAAAATACTTCAAAATCACACCTAAAAAGATGATGTTAGAAAAGTTTTTCGTTTGTCACATTCATACTGGCAATCAGAGATAGAGAGTGCTGAATATTCAAATAAATATTGATAGAAATTTGCTGATAATTCCATGGCTCGCTATGTTAACTACATGACACTGTTTTGTATGTGCGTATATAATTCATTTCCCACGTTTCCCGAATCAGTGAAGGAGATCCCATGGAAACACAAGGCATTCATTTGAACACATTTTTATTCTGCAGGTGACAATCAAGCAGTCTGACAAATAGTTTTTTCTTTTCTCTAATTATTCCTGAATATATGTGTTAATGGGAATTTATCAAGTATAGGTGGCAATTAATGCTAAACAGTTCGAAAAGCGTAAAGTTACAGCGAAACCCCATGTTTTACTATTGTATTTTTAATATACATTTGACTGTTTATATTAATATTCCGATATCCTCGCTAGAGGTCGCATCTCGATACAACAAACTTGTAAATTCTCATTTGCAAAAACAGGAAATTACAAATGATTCTTTACGTTATTTTTTCTATACTTTTTTCTTTCCTAGGCAATCAATAAAATGATAGGAAAAAAAATTGACAATGGTACCTTTTCAGAATTGTAGATAAAGTTAATGCATCCTTTTTAAAAACTAGTTATTGAATATTACTAACTTTATTCCAGGAATGGAAATATCAGTGTAAAGCTGAATTGTCACAGAAACAGATCATAAAGCGAGTTTGATGTGACAAGTTCTAACTATTTTGGATAGCAATTTTTAGTCCATGTGAGATAAATTAACTTTGAACCAGTCACGTGAAATAAGTGTGACGTGACCATATAGCTATTTGCGTTAATTGCTATCTACAGAGTTTAATAAGATTTGTTCACGGACACTAGAGATCACCAATTGAAAACCTCCATATGGGATGAGCACTTTTTCCATAAATTAACTCATCTTTGCGGACTTTCATAATATTCAGCTGCTATAATTGGACGTTTCGGGAAACTAAGTAATGGAAATGCTCTCTTTTCAAAACCAAACTAGCCACTTCTAACGATTAAAATATTGCAAAGATTTTAAATTTTATGTGCTGAAATTTTCCCAAGAAATATATTCAGTATATAAAGCAACTGAGTAATTCTGTTAAATTGGGCCTCATAAGATAAAGGACACTTAACTGCCTGCTTTCTAAATATATTCTAAATTTAACCACAACACGTTTTACTATTAATTGTCTAGAAGAAAAAAAATAGGTAATAGGTGAAATTCTATTTGATTTCTCTCTTTCCATTAAACAGCGGGTTTAATGGTTTCCTGTCTTCATTAGAAGAAACAAATATAGGTCTGAAGATCACATGCAAATAGATGACTTTGGACACTTCCGTATTCACTAGTGTAATTGACACACTTTTGTCATTTACACATCTGCTTTTGGACCAAAATAGTCTTTAAAATCGTTGTGCTTATTGCATATTTTAGAATTCTATGGTGAATATTGTCTGTATAAAAACAGAGTGCTCTGTTGAGGCTTTGATTGAATTGCAAGGAAAGCCATTTTGTAGCCACGCTAATGGAGCGAAATAAACATGATGGTTTCGACTGAATAGCATTTTAATCGTGTAATCCTTTCATATGTGTTGTATACAAAGTATTCATCCTTTGAATGTATAGACTGCATGTCTTACCTGTATGCTTGACCTTCTACTTGAATATTCCTAAGGGCTTTGTCCACTGTCGGAATAGGATCTGATTAGCAAGCATCTCGCCTGCTTTATCAAGAGGAATGATCTCGAGCACAGCCAGCATGTACAAATTCATACACAGCACTATATGGTTTTATCAAGTGGACAAGACCTAATCTATCTTAGAATAATAGTTTCTACGGTTCAATCAAAGTATTATCATTCGTGTTCTCAGAGATACCGACGTCGACTGAGTTTTGTGACAGTGTTTGTTTATTTACCTGGGCAGTCACTGTTGTGCCTCTATATGTAGATTAAGAATCAGACAGGCTAGATTCAGACCATGGTGAATCAGGGCGTATGCTTTCATATCGTTCCTGCAATATGTTAATATCATCAGCTCTTGGTTCTACAGAAACAGTTGGATTGGCAACTGCAGCTTGAGACTGATATTGGCCTTTGTTTTCTGCTCAGCTTATTTTACCATGTTTTCTTGTTTTACGCTTTATTGTTCAAAGTATTTGAGATGTAATGCGCAGCAGATAGCATATTTGCTTTTGTATTGTTCGAGTGCATTTGAACCATGTTACTCATAAGCATCGACTTTTAAGTGTGTTTGTCAAAACGCATTAGTTCCTCATCATCCAAGCTGTGGACTAATTCAAGGTATTGCTGACGGAGAATACTGTATGAGGAATTCAAATTTATTTCTGCAGACATGAGTCACGCGTGTACTAATTGAACCCATCAAATTGTAAATAAACTATTTTCAATACAATAAGAGGTACTGCACTAAAAGTTTCCTCTTCTACCCACCCTGTGCTCTTTCCGTTACCCTCTTTTTCTTTCTCGATTGAAATAAAGCCATACATACTGTCACTCTCTTTACTCAGTCTGCATTTCCATAAACGCTGGTTGCTTTAACAAGGGATAGCAAGTGCTTTCAGTGAATTCAGTACCCTGCTCAATAAAGTTAATTCATCAAGACTTGTATTACTGGTCTTCCATGTCTCATCAAAATGATTTTATAGAAATGTCTACAAACCTTGCCTATGCAAATCCAAGAGAGAACGTTAAATAGCTGTTGACACGTCGGCATTTATGGCACACCTCTGACCTCTGTTTGAGCACAAAACATGCAGCGAAAAGGTCCATGACCTTATGATTTCTTAGGGACTGACCATTTAATTTCTGTTTTGGTTTTTTCTTTTTGTGTACGGATTTTGATGAACTGATGGGGATATTATTTTTGATAATGTTTTTGTTGTTTTCTTTTCTTGGCCGTTATTTTGTTGTTATTTTTGTACCCTTCTTAGGTAATGCCATTTGTTTTCTTTATATATAACATCATTATTTTACTACCACGCACAACCAATGCATATAAATGACTAAAGTTGAACTTCATTTATAACAAAAAAAACCCCCCAAAAAACACAAAAACAATTATAACAACGAAGAAAGCTATTCCTAATTATCGTAATTCCCTCGCTTCGAGATAACTAGATGCGTGAAAGTACGTAATGAGAATACTTATACAACCCGTGTCCCATCCATCTATCTATCCATATATTGTATCGTATTACCTTAAAATGGCAGTTTTTGAAAAACAAATCTTAATTTTAAAAAAGTCTCGACAGATAAAAGAAAGAAATAAATCATTCTTTAAGTTGATAAATTTATGACCTATGTTTTCATAATTAATGTCCATAAGAGTCATAGGACAAATGAGTTTTGCCATTTGGTGAACATTTTTTATCAATAGCCATTAAAGGGAGGAAACGTAAATGTCCTATCACAAATCAGAAAATTTAATGTTTCGAATGAATTCCAATAGTCTTGAATAACCAGGTGTACAAATAGTCTTGAATTTCATGCTATACCAATGATGCAAACCAGAATGTCTTTGAATGAATTCACAAAATCCCAAAATAATGTGTCAAACCAGTCAATGAGCACTTAGTAATTCCAATGAACGATTTAAATAAATAACTTCTTTAGAATTAGATCTGAACAAAAATATAAACTATGATAAGAAATTAATTCAACAGATTGATTTTAAGATAGGAATGAATTATTTACCTACCAAGTTCCCTATATATACAAATATCACTTGATCTCGATGTGAGTCATAAATAGTGGGAAATTCATCAAATTGTAAACAAGTGTAGGCCTTGAATTCATATTTTAGTAAACATCGTTTCCTACTCACAAACATGACAAAAATCAGATAAAACTTCCATTCAAAACCCTCAAACACGAACAAACGTTAAGCACACAACATAGAAATACATAACACCCCACATCATAGAGAAAAAGAAACATTTACACAATAAAGCGTTCCTTTACATATTACTCAAATATAAATATGATACTATAATAATTAAAATTACAAAAGATGTCTTATGAATGACACACAATATAACCAAAATAAAGCAATATAGTACTTCTATACAAGCGAGACTTCATCTGCAATTACATTATAATTTCCTCCGATGTGTCTAATATCAATATTGTGTTCTTGCAGCGACTAACTCCATCTCAACAATCTTTGAATTTGTATTTTCCATTCTGTTAATGAAAGAAAGGGGGCTATGATCACTAATTATTATTATTATTATTATTATTATTATTATTATTATTATTATTATTAAAGTTAATATGTCTTTTCATGTTGCTAATTGTATGTTTGTATGTCGAGAGATATTTTTTCAAAAGTGCTGACTTTCCTTCCATTATTAACCTTTTCGCTTGGTTTAATCAATGTGAAATAGAGCAGATGACAAAAACAACAAAAACCGTTAATTATAAAAACTAAATATTAATATGTAAACCATAAATTTTACAATGGAAGTGAAATATTATTTTTATTTGTATATCTTAGAATCTTAAAGCACCGGAACTTTGCATCATTTGAAGGCATAGTGTTTTGTACATCTTTGGTTAAAAATGAAGACAGATGTGGCTGTTCAGCTACTGCACTAAAGCTCCTGTTTGAACACATTGTTGGTGATCTAGAAACCTATGCCTTTAATAAACCAGAGGTTCAAGGTTGCATCAGAGGATCTTCCGCAAAAGCTTTTTATTTGCCCATGGCAAAAGGAATCATTAATGGACTGACCTCTATCCATGACCAAGGCTTCGTCCATGGCCACTTGGAACTCTCAGCAACTCTGGTAAGTCATAACAGTCTGTAATCGTTTGTTGTTCAGGTAGATTTCTGTTGTTACGATGATGTTCTAAGTGTACTTGTTCCAGCAGCCCCAACAGAAAAATAGACATTTGAAGAATTTATTATCAGACACTATAATTGTTTTTATATGAAATTCGTTCTGTTTCATGATCAGAATACGTAGTCTATTTCTGATCTTCGTAGGTAGGGTTATTCAGACTTGCGTGCATCAGGCGAAAGTCAATACTTCAAAGTATATACGTATAGTCCGTTTATCTCTTCTATGTATCGACTTTTGTGTTGTACTACGATATGATAAGTACAATCGCTCAATAATAATATTATAAAATCCAAACTATTTATTATACAATTTTAATAGTTTTAACTGAACGATGAGACTAGTGTGTACTTTTTAACAAAAACTTATTGGATTTGTAGACTTGAATGATAGCTTTTGCTTTTGTTGTCAAAATGCAAAATTGTAACTATCTTAAAGAACTGCAAATTGATTTCAAACCACTGCTGAAAGTTGGAAATGAGTATCAGGTGGCAATATTTCAGGCACCCGTTAAGTGTACAGTCAGAAACAATGTGCCCACAGCGTCCTCCATCCAAGACGTCCATCCTCCTCATCCAGCCCCAAGTTCGATTTAATTATATCGCATTTCATGCATGTTTGATCCAACCGTCTTGATGATTGTATTTTTCTTGTACACTTGCAGTCATGTCGTATGTTATACAAACCTAATTTTACCTGTCACTCATGTCGAATTTAATCTCATCATTTTTGCAACTCGTTGACCTTGCATAAAAAATTAACATCTTTCTAACTCTTCTACCCAGTTGTCAGATGATTTGACTCCAAAGTTATGTGACATCAACATTCTTCCTGACATCAAGGACAGAAATTTCACAAAATGGATATTTCACGTTGCACCTGAAGTAATCAAGGTGCATGAATACGGTCCAATGCGGATTTGTACAGCTACGGCATCCTCCTGTGGGAGTTATGGAACGGACGACACACACAGTCTATACGATTTGTGAGGGAGAAAGACCAGACTTTAGGGATAAACGATCCAAAATTACCATGGTCCAGCTTATAAAATCATGCTGGGCTGCGGATCCAAACCAACGCCCACAAGCAAGAGAAGTCGCGCACCTTCTAAATAATAAAATCAAACAATTATAAAATAGAGAATGTAAAAGGGTTGCCATTTTTACTGACTGTAGTCTCATTGTTCATAGTAATGTACATAACGATTTTCTGAGAGTACAAGGGTCCAAATCTTGATTCCTTAGGTGTTTAAACTATGGAGATTAATGTCGTCTGAATTCTATCTTTGTAAAATACTCGATTGCCAATTTAATTCTGTTTCAATTATGAAGCGATATAATGCTGAATGAGTATGATTCCCAATTTGTCTTACCTGCAAGAAAATTAACTGTGAACAGGTTGTACTTGAAATGTTTGATGCATTCTTATGAAAATTATTGATCCTTTTGTTTGCATTTGTATCGTAATAGTTGCATTTTTCAGGAAGTATGCATTTGCCAGCATCATAAGAAAGTTACAAACTAATACTGCATAAGTTTTTACGAAAGTGATTTTTTTATTTCTATGAGAAAATTACATTTGTGCATATTTTCAAGATCTGCAAAATCGTTCATAGTTACAGTGAAATAATTGGTATTATATATTATATATTGATTCAATGTCATATGCAGTACATTTGCGAACACTTGTGGACAAGCATTTTACATTCTTGATAGTAAGTGCAAATATGGTTCCACTATCTGGGAAAGCACAGAACACTATTTTACACTAACACCACACACAAAATTTCATTTATAATATGTACTTTTGTTCAGAGGTGTGTGTGTGTGTGTGTGTGTGTGAGAGAGAGAGAGAGAGATATATTATGTGTATATTTGGTATGTGTAAATTGAGACAGGTGTATAAAGAAAACATACAAAACCAGAGAAAAAGAAAGAACGATGCAAGATTATTGCCTATAAACATTGCATTCTTGATTTGCTTGCTTTCACGAAGTATGAACAACTGAAACAATATCCTTAGGCTTTATTATCATTGTATAGCTTTTACCATGCAATAGTTTTAATCACTAAAACTCAGAAATATATGTAATGATGTTGACTAGAAATTATAAAATACATGTTAGAACTTCGAGAGCTGGTTCCATCAAACTATTGGATTAGTATTTATTTGAAGCACTGTTTTTCATGGTTTAGTTTTGTATATTCTAGAATCTCAATTTAAAACAGTTCCAGCCTATATCAAAAACACAATCAAGAACAAAGCTTTAATTCCAGTACGATGAACTACACAACTGAAGTAGATTGAAGGTATTTACTCACCTATTTAAGCTGTAATGTGGTAGAGTACCATTTCTATTCATGTCAACATCTTTTTGCAGTGGACTGAATTTACATTTGTAGCCTATTTACCAGTTTCGACTTTTACTTGTAAATACGCCAGAACCAGTGTAAATATGTGTCATTTTCATGGAAATAAAGAATTATTATGTGCATTTACCTACTGCTTATGCATATATTTTTAAAACTATTATTAAGAGTTTTTATTTTATTTTATTCAAATGCACAACAACCATGTTTGTGTTTATCTGAAGAACTCAAGTAATGAGAAAAATGTTCCAATAAATCTGATTTCTAGTACTGCTAAATTTGCCAGTACATCAGATATGTACGAACTGAATTTTACCAGTCAGCAAAGTTCTACTGTAAAATATCTTATTTGTTTTATGGTATACTATACAAAACTGGAGAAACGAGGACCATTTCCTCTATGACAACAGGGCAGAAATTTGCTAGTTTCGACTTGTGACTCGTAATGTAAATATGCCAGAAACACGAGACCACTGTAAATGCATCACATGCATAGGAGCAAAGAATTAAAATATGTATTTACTTAAAAGAATATGTATAATCTTTATTTAAATATTATTAAGAGTTTTATTATTATTATATTGTATTCAATAATACACAACAACCATGTTTGTCTGAAGCACTCGGGGAATGCAAGAGATGTTCCAATAAATCTGATTTATGGTACAGCTAAATCTCCCAATGCATCAAACATGTCTGAATTAAGTTTTTCTGGTCAACAAAGTTCTACTGTAAAATACCTGAATTGTAAGCACTGTTTTATGGTATACTAAATGAAGCTGGAAAAAATATGACTCTACAATAACACAGCAGAGGATCCACAAGAGACTGTCTTTGCCAAAAAACTATACCTTAAGCATTCTAATAACAACAGGTCCAGTGTTCATAGCAAATGGGTTAACTGCATTTATTTCATAGCAATTTTGAGTTCTGCTTGACACAGCATCTAATGTATAAAGACAAACCTGTGTGGTTCAAATTATGAACTTACTGCGGACAGCTTCCACCTTCAAAACAGGTAAAGATTAGAACACTGAAAAATCACAAAATTTCACCACATTAATTTTTCATAATCACTACTTATTACTTGTATGTTTTATTGACTGACTGATTCAACGACTGTTTACTTCATGGATTGATATGTGGAGGGATAACAGACTTGTCATTCATGAATTCTATTTTTCACAAAATGAAAAAAAAAACTAATAGCAAGGCATACTGTTACGTGTAGGCTCGTACAAATGTAACAGAAGAAAAGAGTGAAGACAACAAGCTTTGTATATTTTAACAAAATAATTTATTTCCCTAGAAAACAGTGTAAAAATTGGTAAATAGGACTTACGGTTTGTGAATATAATCCAAAATTTAATCCTAAGAATGAAAAATACAAGTCCTATCACTAAATAGTTCTATTAGAATCCAAGTTCGAATCTCGACGACGTTCCAATATGGAAGGCAATGACGTCAGATATGGTCCTTGTACAAATATCAACAATTCCTCAATTGAATCACAGTTTATGTTTCCGAATAATTCCAGAATAAATTTTCACTGAATTTCTTTCTCCCAGAATTTATAAAACAGTACACTCGTTTGGTTTTCTAGAGAATAAATTATTAAATTCCAAACACAAATGAATTTAAAAAACAATCTGGTTTTAACAACAAAATAACCTATCCGGCCGTCTAGGTATCAAGAATACAACTGACTGACGAGCGCTCAGAAAGGGTTATATATTCACCCGAATTATCATCCCGTTCTCGCGAGACAGAGTACATGATCTAATAACACTTGAAATATGCAATAAGATATTTGCCGAACTGCACGTAGCCATATCTAAGAACTAGACTATCACTCTAAAATAAATTTAAAAATAAAACATTGTTTATTCAGATTAACACGTAGACCGAAAAGAACCTTGAAAACAGCCAATCGTATTAGCGTAGCACTTACACCACCACGGACCAAGGTAAACTAAAAATATTACTAATGTAATACGTTTTACGTCTTAGATAAACAGAATTACTGAAAAAGAATTTCGAATCCCTGCAATAATCATTACAATAAAATGTAATGAAACAAAAATAAAAGAAAAAAGAATTTTAAAACTAACACACAAGCAAGTTAATTACATATACGTAACAAT